>JBBDGP010003101.1:0-122670 GCA_037952835.1 Lithobates septentrionalis | reverse complement strand
AAGTGGGCACCCTTTGGAGGTTTATGTATGGAGGGCAAAGGGTGGGCACCAAAAGGAAGTTCGTGTGTGGGGGTAAAGGGTGGGCACCCTATGTTCATGGATAGGGGCACCCTAGGGGGGTTCATGGATGCGTGCTAAAGGTGGGCATTCTATGGAGGTTCATGGGGGGGGGCGAAAGGTGGGCATCCTATGAAGGTTCATAGGGTGGCAAAGGGTGGGCACCCTATAGAGGTTCATGTATGGGGGCACAATATGTGGGTTCAAGGATGGGAGTGAAAGGTGGGCACCCTAGTAAAAGGTGGGCCCCCTATAGAGGTTTATGTATGAGGGGCAAAGGGTGGGCATATAGGGACATCATATAGAGGTGCGCATGATGTATATACGGGGGCATCATATAGATAGTATATATATTTTTCATATAGAGGTTTGCATATACCGTATATGTACGGTGGTATCATATACAGGTTGGCAAAATATATATGTACAGGGGCATCATGTAGGTGTGGGCAGAATATGTACAGGGGGGACCGGGTACACGATATATATATTTATGCCGGGCAGGAGATGTGTGTGGGCATGAGACATCAGTCGGGGAAGCAGGGAGGGCATCGGGCACTATATACTGTACATGTATATTTATAAGTGGGCATTGTATATAGATGCGGGAAGTATATAGTATATATTGGCAGCCTGCGATGGGTGTATGTGGACACAGGAGACCTCTGCAGAGAGGGCACCGGGCATTATATTTTGCCATCCTATACAGGAAGGGCACCGGGCATCATATGATGTGGGTATGGAGCAGGTTGCATTGCATACAATTGCAGGGAGAGCATTGGAGGTATAGAAGTCGGCATAATATATATGCGTAAGGGCACCGGGCATTGGTGTGTGGGCATGGAGCAGCTATGCAGGGAGAGCACCAGGCACAGTACAACCATTCAGGGAAGATACCGGACATCCTATAGGAGGGACACTAGCCATCATATAATGTAGGAATGAGACACTAATTATATTGATATGTGGGCATTGCATTAAAATAGGGGTGTGTACAGGGAGGATACTGACTGAGCATAATTTGGGTACAGGCACAGGAAGGACACTGGGCATCAAATCAAACATTGCATGTATGTAGCCATAGGGCACCTGAACCGTCAGGGCATATGTGGCCATCATATTCATGTGCAGTGATGGGGACTGGGCATCACACACACACTGCATTGTACACATGGTGGGCACTGGGTAGCATATTCATGTGCTGAAAGAGGAATAGGCATTACTCATCATTTATATGTGGAGTTAGTTGACTGGGTATTATATATGGAGGCACTGGATGGAAGTTACAAAAGTATTATATTTAAATACTTCCCATTATATGTAGAGATAATGTGAGGCTTGGCCATTATATCAAGATGCAGTATAGGGACTGGGCATTAAGTGCATGGCAGTGTGAAGACTGAGCATTGCATCTTATTAGTGCAATCTAAAGACTTGGCATTATTTGTGGGGTATTATGGGAACTAGGCATTATATGTGTGAGACTGGGCGTTATATGTCAGGGGAATGAGGGACTGGGCAATATACAGTATGCCAGGGAAATGAGGGGACTGAGCATTATACATTATGTCAGGGAAATGTGGGAACTGGGCATTATATGTCAGGGAATAGTGGGGACTGGGCATTATAAGCCTAGAAATAATTGGAACTGGCCGTTATATGTCAGGGAATAGTGGGAAGTGTGCATTTTATGCCAAGAAATAGTGGGAACTGGATATTATATGTCAGAGAAATTACAGATAATGCCCAATTAATTTTCTGTGTTGGCACTGTAGTGATGATGAGTGTCAGGGACCTGTTGTCATTTCTACCAGCACAACCATACAGATGGGAGCCTGTGCTGGAATGAATGGCATTCTGCTATGGCAGGTGGGCAATGGCTACCAGATGCCACTTGTGGCTCTGTGGGTACTCCAAGGTTATTCCACACACAACATCTACATTGGCTCTGCTGATTCCCACATAAATATTTCAGTTTATTAAAAATGTTTGTCACTGAGATCTTCTAACTGCATTTTACAATTAACAGGCTTTAATATCCTCTTTCTTTTCTTTTTTCTCTTCTTCTCTCTCTCTCTCTCTCTCTCCTCTCTCTCTCTCTCTCTCCTCTCTCTCTCTCTCTCTCTCTCTCTCTCTCTCTCTCTCTCTCTCTCTCTCTCTCTCTCTCTCTCTCTCTCTCTCTCTCTCTCTCTTCTCTCTCTCTCTCTCTTCTCTCTCTCTCTCTCTCTTTCTTCTCTCTCTCTCTCTTCTCTTTCTCTCTCTTTCTCTCTCTTTCTCTCTCTTTCTCTCTCTTTCTCTCTCTTTCTCTCTCTCTCTTATTCTCTCCACTTCTATCTCACCAGATTTAACCTTACCAGTAGATAATTATGGAGAAACATTTTGTGGTTTCTTGGTAGCGGGTTATTTGCAGGACCCCCCCCCCCCCCCCCTCCCAACACCTCAGTTCAAAGCTGTTTTATTCATTTGGGTTTCCGCTTCAGATGTGATCTGCCCAGAGTATTGCAGTAAACTCCTTTGTGACAGGGACACCGCTGGGACTGGTGTCATCTATTGGCACTTGGCACTGATAACCCTTCCAGAGAGTCTCACCATGCCTTGAAAAGGGGGGTGGGGAGGTGAATATTTCATTCACATCCTTGTTAAAACCTTGGCAGGGAGGTTGGTTGTGTGTGAAGCAGCGGACACTAATGAGTGATGGAAAAACAAAAATGCCAGTTATATAAGAAGTTGTTTTGAAGAATAAGGATGCTAAAAGTGTAGAACTTTTTGTGCCCTCTGTATTTTTGTTTTAAACTTTTCTTAACATTTTTAAATACTTGTTTTCCATACATTTTACTCTCTTTGCATGTCCAGGGTTTTCCCTTCGGGGGTTGGATATTTGGCTGCTCTTGAACAATGGCCAAGCACCATTTAAGCCCTGAGGTGTATTTTTTTTCCTCCATGCAAATGAGATTTTGTGCGTTACATGGACAGTCAAGTGTTTCCTGTCAGGTTATTGAGCGGCAGAAGCTCCATTCCAATGGCTTGGACAATTGTTTGCTTCACACAAATTATTTCAGTGGCATCGGGTGTCCGCCAGATTCAGATGAATAAAAAATGGTTCCCATACAGCCACACCAAGGTCCCTTGCGGATCATGTAACAATTTATCTCTGTTGGCAACTCTTTTGTCGCTTGACAAAGTATCAATTTATAGGCTGGAGTTTTTGGACTTTTTCTACGCACACTTAAGCTGGCCATAGGCGAGTTGAAAACCGAACAAAAATTCTTGGTTTTCACATCATTAGTGTGCCAGCTGCAACGCGCGTTTTCCGTGCCGCAATTGAAAATGCCTGATCCTACATGCTGCATTTTGTTTAGGTAAACAAAACAAATGATGGCACAATCGTATGCGTCATTTTCATTTTTGATCTACAGAACGTTCGTTTTTCAACTCATCTATGGCCGACCTTACTCACCCTTATCAAAAACATCATCATGTTTGTATAGTAAAGAATAGACTCAGTGCAGCAAATGCCTAAATATGTCATTATAAAATCATAAATCAACTTTAGAATTAACTTTATTTCTCAAAAGTTTTATAGTCTCTGACATTAAAGAAAGCTTTGTGTTGTTATTTTGATGTAACGGGAGGTTTAGGCTAATAATTGGAAACATTGTTATGCAGACACACAACAAAAACATAAACAACACAACAATCAAATGTTTTTTCATAATATACAAATTGCACAAACATAATATCTTCCAGGGGGAATATAAATGTTAGTTTAGATTAGCCTTTCTCAACCTTTTTAACATGATGGAACCCCTTGAAACAACTCTTTTTGTCTTCAGGGAACTCCTGCTAATAATTATTCTATTTACAGCTCATGGTACATTAGTGTGATGGTCAGTGAATTACCCCCTTACAGATAGCTAAAAAGATCAATGGTGTCAGTTGAAACTAATCTAAGAGGCAGAAATTACTTATTACCCAAGGAACCCCTAGCTACCTCTGGAGAAACCCTAAGGTTCCACAGAACCCTGGTTAAAAAACCCTGGTTTGGATGGTGAAGTTGGAAATGTTTGGCCCAGAGTTCAGGAGCTCCTAATGCAAGGGTGATTGGGTGCCGTCTTAGGGAACTTCATGATCCAAGATAACCCACTCAGGCACGCTGGGAACTGCAAGACTCAGCAGGCGGAGAGAATGATACATATGACCATCATATTCTAAATAAGAACTCTCTGTTGTTCTTAGACTCCAACTAAGTTCATAAGTTTATCCTTCAGTTGTCATTTTCTTAGTTAGGACATGTTGATAATATAAAGTTGACTTCAAACTTAAAAAAATGATCAATTTGCTTCTTGTGTTTGAAGTTTTTTCTGTCCTGTTTCACCTTCTACGAGCTGTTTTTTTTTCTCATTCTGTTTGCTTTCTTCTACAGATGACGTAACAGCATCTCGAGTCCGACTCTCTTTTACCATTTCAAATGAAGGCAATCAGCACCTGTTCGTCTTCCAGTCCAATCTGTGGCTTTACCTGAAGCTGCCTGAAGTCATAGAGAAGGTAGGCAGGAGGAAAATCCGTATAAAACTCCACTTCCAAGACCCGAACAATCCTGCCAAGATGGGCTTGGTGGAGAAGAAGGTGGACATGCGAAGAAGTGGTTGGCACACGTTCCCCCTGACGGAAACCATTCAGGCTCTCTTCGAAAAAGGAGACCGAAGGTTGACCCTTGAGGTTCAATGCGATGGCTGTGAGGAGTTGTCTGTTAGTCCAGTGTATGTTGACCCAGGGGAAGAGTCCCATCGACCCTTTTTGGTTGTCCATGCCCGATTAGCCGACAACAAGCACCGGATCAGAAAAAGAGGTCTGGAGTGTGATGGCCGCACCAACCTTTGCTGTAGGCAGCAGTTTTATATTGACTTCAGACTTATTGGGTGGAATGACTGGATCATAGCGCCATCTGGTTACTATGGCAATTACTGTGAGGGTAGCTGCCCAGCCTACTTGGCGGGAGTCCCAGGTTCAGCGTCATCTTTTCATACAGCAGTGGTCAATCAGTACAGGATGAGGGGGCTCAACCCCGGGACAGTGAACTCTTGCTGTATTCCTACGAAACTGAGTACAATGTCCATGCTGTACTTTGACGATGAGTACAACATCGTAAAGAGGGACGTTCCTAATATGATTGTGGAGGAATGCGGGTGTGCATGATTACGATGCCAGGACAATCTCCACTTCCCCTATACCTCTGACAACGGGATGCCAAGGTGCAGTAGCGTTTGGAGGGCAGAGATTATTTCACAATTGCGCTCAGTGCCAGTCTGTGGACGTCCAGCCTTCTTCTCAAGACATACAGTATGAGAACTGTCAGCGACCGCCACTCATGGAGGACCCGCAGAACGTTCCAGTGCCAGCAAGTCTCTGGAAAAGGAACACACAGGTTTCCACTGAACTTTGAGGAGTCCTAACTGTTACCAGGGTGGAAAAAAAATGCTGCGTTCCCAAAGTCCCACTTAAGTGACCTACTGAGGAACCAACTGGTCCAATGAGCGATGTGGCGGATATTCACCCAACGCTCTCATAGCACTTCCAGTGAGGAATGTACAGTTACTTAGTAGCTGAATGAAGTGATTGGCTAAACTTGGTCTCCCCGAGTTATTTCAATGTTGTGCAGAGGACTGCAAGCCTAGAGCCACAGCAAACCACAACAGACTTCCTGCCCGTGGCCTACAGGTCCATGGCGCAGCCTCAGGGCCCCGTCCGATGAGGCCTTCTACATCTGCAAGCCTAGAGACACCGCAAACCACAACAGACTTCCTGCTCGTGGTCTACAAGTCCACTGCGCAGCCCCAGGGCCTCGACCAATGAGGCCTCCTACAACTGCAAGCTTAGAGACACCGCAAACCACAACAGACTTTCTGCGCGTGGCCTACAAGTCCACGGTGCAGCCTCAGGGCCTTGTCCAATGAGGCCTCCTACAACTTTTTTCTTTTTCTTTTATACTATGTGTACAAATGCGACTGTGTTATGATATGCAGAATCTATTGTCCTAGAGAGAATACGACATGTACAGGAAATTAAGGAATGGGAACAGAAAAAAAGTACAGATGATATATATATAAAGCTATATATATATATATTTATATATTATTTTTATAACCCCTCTTTGATAATGTAATGGCCTGAAAAAAATGTTCTGCTGCAACTACATCCTGCACTCAAGGAGTTAAGTCTCGGGGATGTTCCTGTTAAAAGGGGGCGTGTGGATATAAGGCCATGCCCCTTGCTCTGGGGAGGTGGGAGGGGCTTCCATGATACACAGCACTTGTAAACCGCTAGGTACTTATTTCTGCAGCACTTGCACTTCTCACTGCCTTGAGGTACCTGACCATGCACTTACCTTCACTTACTGTTCAGAAGAACCCTGCTCTTACTGCTTGGGGCATGAGCTCCAGCAGAAGGGGCTGAGGCAGCAGGTGCTAAAAGTTACTGTAACCTGTAAAGGGTGGTTCACTAAGGGAGTCGTTTTTATGTCACTTTTGGTAAATTTGTGTTTTTACTTAAAATATTCAGACTGGGAAAATTGAGTTTTTCCAAATTTTGGAAGTGGAAGTCCATCCAAACCTTGGATAGCATGAGGAAGAATGGCAACCTCCGGCACGTTTTTAGCGCTATCTGTCTTCCCGTTGGGAAGATTAATCCCGCCCTACTGACAGTTGTCACCCAGGTGAAAAAAACAGAAGGGAAATCTCAACTTTGTCAGTTGTCATGGATTAGGGGAATCACCCAGTGGGGACCACCATCCTACTGACGACTGTGGAAGATGGGATTTCTCCTCAGTTTGTACCGTATTGTTCTTTGTGTGGTCACTGGGGCAGGAAGTGACTGAAAATCTCAACAAAGTCACAGGCAGCCATAAAAACCCAAGAGATGCCCTAATTCTTCCCTACTCTGTCCAGTCTGGTTGGAGTTTACGCAATTAAAAAAGTAACATGCTGTGCATTCTATTACTTTACATACAATCCGTGCCTGGGAAAAGGGGTGGGCAGGAGGGACAAGCCGCCAAGGGTGCAGTGGTAGGGAAGGCGCTTCTTCACCACATGCAATCCCCAGATCAGAGGCTAGCGACCAGCAGGGTTCAGATCAGTGCTGGGACAAGGTTATCTACAGCCAGGGGCGGACTGACCATTCGGGCACTCGGGCACTGCCCGAGGGCCCCATGCCACTAAGGGGCCACATCAGGGTTGCCAGCCTCAATAAAACCAGGGACAGTATGTAAAAATCTGTGTTTTTTAAAAAAATCCCAAGATTATAGCTGCCCCGCCTCTCCAGTACCTTTTCAGTGTGTGTATGTGTATTCTGTGTGTGTATATTGTGTGTCTGTGTGTGTATAGTGTATGTGTGTGTGTGTATACTGTGTGGCCCCATAAACTCCTATTGCCTGGGGGCCCCATAATCTCCTATTGCCCGGGGGCCCCATAATCTCCTATTGCCCGGGGGCCCCATGTGTTGTCAGTCCGCCCCTGTCTACAGCCCAGTACGAACCTAACAAACTGCGCCCCCCCCCCCAAGATGCATTAGCAAAAATACCCCCCCCCCAAATCTGCATGCTGACCCCTAAGCTTAAATTCCCCCTTCTCCCCAGTATAAAATACACCCCCCTGCTCAAATCCCCCCCTCCCAGAACAAATCTCCCCCCTCCCATCCCCAGAATCCCCCCCAGCACAAACCCCTCCTAGCACGAATCCTCTACCACCTCAAATTTCCCCTCTGAGTACACGTCCTCTCTCCCCCTCCAAATCCCAGCACAAATTCCCCCCACCCCTCCTCCTAGCACTAAAACCCCCCAGTCCTCCCTACTAGCACTAATCTCCACCCCAAAAAAATTTCCGCCCCTAGAACAATTCCCCTCCCCCCTCTACCATAGCACAAACCCTACAAACCCCCCTCCTAGCACAAATCCCTCTAAATCACCACTGATAGCACCCTGCCCCCCCCCCCCCGTCGTAAGACTCCTTGGCCAATTGGGGCTCAGAACCCACTTTCTGATTGTCACACAAGTGGGTGGGCACCCTTTTCTTTAAAGCCAATTAGAGCCTTAGGCTCTAATCACGTACTTCAAGAAAAATAAAAAATCCTGCTGGAATCCATGCGTCCGGCACCCTGCATGTAGATTAGGGGCCGGGCGCAGGGATTAGGGGGGGGTGACGCCACTGGAAAGCAAATGATGATTTTTGTTCCAAAGTAAGAATGACGCCTTCACTAAACCACCCCGGAACTATTCCGCTTTGGTACGACAGAACCCGGCTCTTCCTTTCTGGTGATTTCGAAGCTGTAAGGCAGCAAGGGAAGCATTTGTATAGTAAATATAATTTATGACCTGCCATGTTTCCTAATGGGCGGGCTCTTGAAGCATCCAATGAGAAACGGGCAACAGAAAATGTACGTTATTCAACAGAATGCCTAAGTGAAGCCGTGTCTATGGAAAGCCCGCCACCTGGAAGGCTGCACTCCATAGACACGGCTTGTTCTGCACCAAGAAGTGGTGAAAAGTGTATGGAAACCTAAAATCTACCTTTCAGTACGTTGGTATGACCGTCTTAGGCTTGGTTCACACCTAGAGGGGCGCGTTTCTGTGCTTTGCACATAGGGCAGACTGTTCATTTAAATGGGCTGCCCTAATTGTGAGAGATGTGAAAAATAAGTTCCAGATTATTTTACGAAACGCGTCGCACCGAATCACATGTGGTTTGGTGCCTATTAAAAAGTGTGCGTTTGCAGCTGCTTTGAGGGGTCGCCAATGAACAATTATTGCCACCGCCATGCATCTGCTAAAGGCGTGTCAGGAAAGCACGCGATTTTGCAAGCGTTCCTGACACAGGAAGGTCTGAATCTAGCCTCACCGTATACATATTGGTTAAGCAAATCATTTTTTTGTGAAATTGTTGCAAAATTTCTTACCTTGGAATCCTGCCAGTGACAGCCCTTCCTGTTGTGGGCTGATAACCCTGAGCACAAACAACTAACTGAAATCGTGTCGCAAACAAATGCTAATGCACCATTCCATGGTTTAAGAAAGGAGCCAATAGGAGTTCCCGAAACGCCTTACCTTAGCAACCAGCCCGCCCCCAAGGGTGACATCACAACCTGCCTTGTGTCCCACAGTGGCTTTCCTCACTTACTGGAACATTGGACTGGGTTCCCTCACTGGCAACATGCTGTTTGCTGTCACAAGCGGCTCTTCCGGTGGACGGCTTCCATCCAATGTGGCAAGACTGCAGATAAACTATTTTATTTTTATATTTCTGTGAAGTTGCATTTGGCTTTTTTTAATTGTAATAAACCCATTGAGGCTGCACTTAGCTGGTGCCCCCTTGTGTTCCTTTTTTGACAACCCTAAGCCACTGCCTTAGCTGGCGCCCCCTTGTGTTCCTTTCTTGACAACCCTAAGCCAATGCCTTAGCTGGCGCACCCTTGTGTTCCTTTTTTTGACAACCCTAAGCCACTGCCTTAGCTGGCACCCCCTTGTGTTTTCTTTTTTGACTACCCTAAGCCACTGCTTTAGCTGGCGCCCCCTTGTGTTCCTTTTTTTGACCACCCTAAGCCGCTGCCTTAGCTGGCGCCCACTTGTGTTCCTTTTTTTGACCACCCTAAGCCGCTGCCTTAGCTGGCGCCCACTTGTGTTCCTTTTTTTGACAACCCTAAGCCGCTGCCTTAGCTGGCACCCACTTGTGTTCCTTTTTTTGACAACCCTAAGCCGCTGCCTTAGCTGGCGCCCCCTTGTGTTTTCTTTTTTGACTACCCTAAGCCACTGCCTTAGCTGGCGCCCCCATGTGTTTTCTTTTTTGACTACCCTAAGCCACTGCCTTAGCTGGCGCCCCCTTGTGTTCCTTTTTTGACAACCCTAAGCCACCGCCCTAGCTGGCGCCCCTTGTGTTCCTTTTTTGACAACCCTAAGCCACCGCCTTAGCTGGCGCCCCCTTGTGTTCATTTTTTGACAACCCTAAGCCACCGCCTTGACATTAGAAGCAGCGTTGTCAGCTTGCTGTGTACACTCTGTTGGCCGTTGGACTGCCTATCAGGTTTATCAGATACAGAGGTGTAACTACAACCTTCAGTGCCCCGCTGCAAAAAACGATGAAGCCCCCCCCCCCCGAGACTCCCAGGGCACTTTCTGTCAGTCCTGGGATCTTTTCTTCCGAGCCCGGGATCCTCACCTCTTTTACTCCCATCAAGGGGCCCTTTATTACAGTGGAACCCTTTCACATGTTCTGCAATGGGCCCCCCTTCCTGCTGTCTATGCCCCCCCCCCCCATGGTGGCAGAATGCCAGGGTCAGGTCACAAAGTGCGACCTTTGTGACCCCGGTAGTTCCGCCACTGATCACCTACACAGCCAACACTGAAGGAGGTCACATGTCAGGCTGACAACGTTCCTGCTAGTTGCAAGGCAATATTGGGCTTAGGGTTGTCAACCTGCGACAGGAAGTGCTGTTACTGGCAGGATTCCAAGGTAAGAAACTTTTCAAGAGATTCGCAAAAAAAAACAAAACTTTTTTTTATGAGAACTACAGTGAAGCTTGATGCCAAACATACTGAAAAATACATTTTGGGTTGACATGCACTTTTAGGTCCCTTTCACACCAGCGGACTGATCGGGTCCACCTGTCCGTTTTTCAGGCGGACCCGATCGGACCACCCATTGTTCTGTATGGGGCAGCGGATGTCGGCATCCGAACCGGTCTGCTAAAAACAGACGGATGGGGATCATTCCTCATCCATCCCGCGGATCGGATGGGAACGGGCAGGCGGTCCGTTCACCATGAGACCACCCCATAGAGAACAGTGGGCTGTGTCCGTGTCCGCTCTGCATAGCGGAGCAGACACGGACCTGTTATTCACTGAGCAGGCGGATCCGCTTCTTATGAAAGGGGTCCTTTATCATTTGCACACTATGGATACTGTTGAGCCTCCACATAAGGAACCAGGGTTGGGTGTGGAACGCCGATTACAGTTTAACGGTTCGACTTGTCTGCCTTACAATATCGAAAAGTTGTAGTTTTAGGCCAAGGGCAAAATATTAGCTTCAAGGTGGAGAAGAACTACAAGTCCCAGCAAAGTTTGGCTACAGCGGGTACAGCTTGAATCCCATCGCCTGCCTTTGCCTGGACCGGAGACATCCATATCAGGAAGGACAACATATCATTCCACGTGACATGACAAACACAAGTGGACTCGTGGCTTCCCAGTTTATGGGGGGGTGTGGTCGGCGGGAAGGACCGCCCCCTGCACCGGATCGTGGACCCTGCTTGGGCCGGGCACTGTCCCTTGAGCTATGCATTTCAATGACATCCAACCAGGCGCTGTGGATTTGACACAAAAAAAAATGAAAAAATAAAGTGTACTATTTTATTTTCTAATATATATTTTTTTATACTTGAAATAAATTCATTCGCTTTGTTCTTTTTTTTCTTTTTTTTTCTTAAGCGAAGGATTATTTGTGATGTTTTGCACTGAATAGAAGCATGAATAGTCAAAACTGCCATTTGTAAAAGATAAAAAAAACAAAAAATAAATTGATATTTTTATAGTAACTGGATAAATATTTTTTTTTTTTTTTGCATTGTATTATACATAATTTTGGAACCAAAGAGGCCAACGTGATAGAAGTCGCGGTATAGCTTTGCGGCTCGGTTCTAGTGTAAATACGTTTTTTTTTTTTTTTTCACCTGCCTCCCTTCAGGCCTGTCCGCTCCTTCCCCCGGAAACCAATGCATCGTGCGCGTTCGTGTCAAGGTGTTTTATTTCTTTTCAATGCGCACATGGAATGTAGAACCATTTTTATTGAAGCGTAAATATATCGTGCATTCCTAAATTCAATGTTTGTTATTATTTAATAGAAAAAAAAAAAAAAAGAGAAGCATTCACGTTAGGTTCTGTTACATCATAATAATTTAAAACCAAACTTTTTTTTTTTTTTCTCACTTAGATTTGCTATAAACAGCAATCTCTTGTGGTGTACAGTTTAAATAAAGAAAAGAGTGGAAAACAAAAAATATACTTTTGTCATCAATGTCAACTGCTAAATACACTGTTCAAAGAATAAAATAAGAATATATATATATATATATATATATATATACATACATATATATATATATATATATATACATATATATATATATACATATATATATATTCTTTTTTTGTGTATATATATATATATATATATATATATATATATATATATATATATATATATATAATAAAAAATATGTATATATATATCTATATCTATAGATATATATATAGAGAGATATATCTATCTATATATATATATATATATATATATATAAATATATATATATTTATTTATATATCTATATATACATACATATATATTGGTTTATATATATAGATATATATAAATAATATATATGTATGTATATATAGATATATAAATAAATATATATAGATAGATAGATAGATAGATAGATATATCTCTCTATATATATATCTATATATATAGATATAGATATCTATATATATATAAATATATATATATAGCTATACATGTATATCTATCTCTATCTCTCTCTATATATATAGATATATATATATATATATCTATATATATATATATACACACAGTATATATGGTACATAAAATTTTGTAGCAGTCAAATATTTTTTGGAAGGAAATCCAAATAGTTACAGAACTGCATCCATAAATAGCAAAGCTCAGTTCTCGCTGCTGCGATTTGAAAGTTATCTGACTTCCAGTGCGACTTTGCAATCGAGACTTGCAATTTGATGCGACTTCAGTGAGATTTCAATGCGACTTTCAGGCTACTTTGACCTTATGGAACTTCGGCTTAGGTTAAAAGCCCCCTGAAGCCGCATACTGTTGCATCAAAATCGCATAGATTAAGACAATCCTTGCAACTTTTGTGATTTTCAACCTCTTCCTGCCGGCCGTACGCATATATGTGGCCTCTGGGAAGGTGGGCTTTAAGGAAAAGAGGCCGCATATATACGCTTTCCGATAAAGTGACCGCTGTGACAGCCAATCACATGACCCGAGTGCCCACCTCCCCCGCATCTAGAAGCTCTAAAAGGGCCAGGTGGGGGTGGTGGGAAATGGTTAACATTGCAGTCTATGGCACTGAAGTCGCACCAAAGACACAGAAAAGTAGTGCAGAAACTTCTTTTTAAAGTGTTACTAAATCCAGGAGCCTGCACTCACTATATCTGGTCTCCCCAGGACTCTGCATTCACTATATCTGGTCTCCCCAGGACCCTGCATTCACTATATCTGATCTCCCCAGGAGCCTGCATTCACTATATCTGGTCTCCCCAGGAGCCTGCATTCACTATATCTGGTCTCCCCAGGAGCCTGCATTCACTATATCTGGTCTCCCCAGGAGCCTGCATTCACTATATCTGGTCTCCCCAGGAGCCTGCATTCACTATATCTGCTCTCCCCAGGAGCCTGTAATCACTATATCTGGTCTCCCCAGGAGCCTGCATTCACTATATCTGGTCTCCCCAGGATCCTGCATTCACTATATCTGATCTCCCCAGGAGCCTGCATTCACTATATCTGCTCTCCCCAGGAGCCTGCATTCACTATATCTGGTCTCCCCAGGAGCCTGCATTCACTATATCTGGTCTCCCCAGGAGCCTGCATTCACTTTATCTGATCTCCCCAGGAGCCTGCATTCACTATATCTGCTCTCTCCAGGAGCCTGCATTCACTATATCTGGTCTCCTTAGGAGCCTGCATTCACTATATCTGCTCACCCTAGGAGCCTGCATTCACTATATCTGATCTCCCCAGGACTCTGCAGCCACTATATCTGGTCTCCCCAGGACTCTGCATTCACTATATCTGGTCTCCCCAGGACTCTGCAGTCACTATATCTGGTCTCCCCAGGACTCTGCATTCACTATATCTGGTCTCCCCAGGACTCTGCAGTCACTATATCTGGTCTCCCCACAGTACACAGAACTTGGAAATGCAATTATTTTAGTAAATATAAACTGCTAAATACCTTTTCTCATCAGAAGTATATAGCAGTTTGTGACTTCTATCAGTGTCTGGTTAAAGCTTGTGGGAGGAGTTTTCATTTTCCTTTGACTTTCCTATGAGTCTGCATGACCCCTGACCCTCTGTCTGGACAGGGCTGATCACCCCCCCCCCCCCCCCCCAAAAAAAAAAAAACCCTCTCTAGCAAAACACACCAAACTGAGCATATGCAGAGTGCCCACAAGGCTCTGTTCTATCAGGAGATGGATTGGGGACAGTGGAAGAAGGGGAGGATCAGAGAAGACAGGATCAAAGAGCCTTTTTACACAATGCAGAGGATTAACCCCTTAGGTTCCACAGTGAGTATATCAAGCATGTTTTATTACTGCATATACAGACTGATTTTACTGTTGTGGGTTTAGTAACACTTTAAGTTGGCCCCCATTACAATGAATATGTTTTGACTTGTCATGTGACTTTATGGGGGATATTTACTAAAACTGGAGAGCATGTGCATGGGAGCCAATCAGCTTCTAACTTCAGCTTGTTTAATGAAGCTTTGACAATAAATCCTGGAAGCTGATTGGTTTCTATGCAGAGCTCCACCAGACTTTGCACTCTGCAGTTTTAGTAAATCAACCCCTATGTGTCACAAGTCACATCAAGTCGCATTAATAGGTCCCATTAGTGTGAACTGAGGCTTATAGTGACGTCACATTATTCCAAAACCATTAGAGCCCTTTCACACTGGGGCCGCCTGTGCGTTCGCGGGAAAAGCGCCGCTCATTTTAGCGGCGCTTTACCGCTGCTTAACCACTTCAGCCCCGGAAGATTTTACCCCCTTCCTGACCAGAGCACTTTTTGCGATTCGGCACTGCGTCGCTTTAACTGACAATTACGCGGTCGTGTGATGCTGCACCCAAACAAAATTGACATCCTTTTTTTCCCACAAATAGAGCTTTCTTTTGATGGTATTTGATCACCTCTGCGGTTTTTATTTTTTGCGCTATAAACAAAAAAAGAGGGACAATTTTGAAAAAAACGCATTATTTTTTACATTTTGCTATAATAAATATCCCCAAAAAATATATAAAAAACAATTTTTTCCTCAGTTTAGACCGATACGTATTCTTCTACATATTTTTGGTAAAAAAAAAATCGCAATAAGCGTATATTGATTGCTTTGCGCAAAAGTTATAGCGTCTACAAAATAGGGGATAGATTTATAGCATTTTTATTATTATTTTTTCTTTACTGGTAATGGTGGCGATCTGCGATTTTTATCATGACTGCGACATTATGGAGGACACTTTTGACACATTTTTGGAACCATTGGCATTAATACAGCGATCAGTGCGATTAAAAATGCATTGATTACTGTAAAAATGTCACTGGCAGTGAAGGGGTTAACACTAGGGGGCGGTGAAGGGGTTAACTGTGTTCCCTGGGAGGTGATTCTAACTGAAGGGGGAGGGGACTAACTACAGGAAGTGACAGATTGTGGTTCCTAGCTAATAGGAACACATGATCTGTCACTCCTGTCTGAGCAGAATAGGGAAGTATGTGTTTACACGCACTTGTCCCTCTTCTTTATCTCCTGGTCACGATCGCTCGTGGCCGTCGGTCATCGCGACCGTCGTCCACGAGCATCGGCACCCCCCCGCTGTGCAGCAGGCGCGCCTCACATACGAGATCACATACAGTAACGTGGTTTCGCGCAGGGGAGCCAACCTGCCGCAGTAAAACTGCGACGGCTGGCCTGGGAGCGGTTAATCGGTGCTTATGCAACGCTTTTTGGCCGCTAGCAGGGCGAAACGGGCCTTAGATTTGCTATAAACATCTCTTGTAGTGTATAGGTGCAATGAAAAATCTGGACTGCCGCACTCCGGATTGGAATAATAAAGGTAAAATCTTCTTTATTGAAAAAATGACATGGTATAAAATGCGTACATAGCTCTGTTGAAGTGATACAGCATAACCGTTGACGTGTTTCACGCTCCCATAGAGCGCTTACTCATAGCTGGTTTGTACAACAATGAAAGTCACTTATATACACATTATACGTCTCACACATGACCCCATACTGATTGTATAACTCTGAACAGCTGATCGTTAGATTGTATGGCCTCTTAACATAGAGTTAATTGGGTGTGTGTTTTATGGTGGAGTGTTTATTGAAGACGTGAATGTGCAGACAAGTAGGGATGAGCCGAACACCCCCCGGTTCGGTTCGCACCAGAACCCGCGAACGGACCGAAAGTTCGCACGAACGTTAGAACCCCATTGACGTCTATGGGACTCGAACGTTCGAAATCAAAAGTGCTCATTTTAAAGGCTAATTTGCATGGTATTGTCCGAAAAAGGGTTTGGGGACCCGGGTCCTACCCCAGGGGACATGTATCAATGCAAAAAAAACTTTTAAAAACGGCCGTTTTTTCGGGAGCAGTGATTTTAATGATGCTTAAAGTAAAAAAAAAAAAGTGAAATATTCCTTTAAATATCGTACCTGGGGGGTGTCTATAGTATGCCTGTAAAGTGACGCGTGTTTCCCATGTTTAGAACAGTCCCTGCACCAAATGTCATATAAAGGAAAAAATCTCATTTAAAACTGCTTGCGGGTTTAATGTCATGTCGGGTCATGGCAATATGGATGAAAATCAGTGAGACAAACGGCATGGGTACCCCCCAGTCCATTACCAGGCCCTTTGGGTCCTGTATGGATATTAAGGGGAACCCCGCACCCAAATTAAAATAAGGAAAGGCCCTATATACTCTGAACAGCAGTATACAGGCGGTGCAAACAAGACAGGGACTGTAGGTTTGTTGTTAAGTAGAATCTCTTTGTAATTTTGAACGGGTACATTTTTAACGTGTTTAGCTCCAGCCAAAAAATCTTTTTTAAGCTTTTTGGAAAATATAGGGAAGGGTTATCACCCCTGTGACATTTGTTTTGCTGTCTTTCCTCCTCTTCAGAAGATTTCACCTCACTTTTTTGTCCCAATGAAAAATGTTTTTTGAAAATTTGGGTTTTTTTGTGGAACAAGGATTGGAAAGCATCAGTGGAAAGGAGAAATTGTTTTCCCATATTAACTCTTACAGGAGAGAATTTCCCTTCCTAGGGGTAGATTTCATCTCACTTCCTGTTGTCTCCTTCCGTTTGCAAGTAGGAGTCGTTTGTAAGTTAGATGTTTGAAAGTAGGGTCCTGCCCTATATACTCAGCAGAAATTTGGGCCTTAGGTGTTGCTGTGGCCACAACACTGTAAGCCCTCACAGGGCCCTGCTGTGAAATATTAGATCAAGAATTGTAATTACATGCCCCTGTTGAACAGGAGCTGAAAAATTAGGCCTTAGGCACTGGTGCTGGTGCCACAACACTGCAACCCCTCACAGACACTCTAGTTGGAACGCAGGAACGAGCCCTGCTGCAAAGTATTGCATCAAAAATTGTAATTACACGCCCCTGTTAGACAGGGGCAGAAAAATTGGGCCTTAGGCACTGGTGCTGGTGCCACAACACTGCAACCCCTCACAGACACTCTAGTTGGAATGCAGGAACGAGCCCTGCTGCAAAGTATTACATCAAAAATTGTAATTACACGCCCCTGTTAAACAGGGGCTGAAAAATTGTGCCTTAGGCACTGGTGGTGGCGCCCAGAACCAAAAATGTTCTTACAAGCTATCAGCGTGATGATTGAGGAGGAAGAGGATAATTACTCAGGGATAGTCACTCAGCATCAGCATAGGCAGTCTTTGAAGGGATCTGAGATTTCAAAAAAAATTATTCGGTTACATCAGCATCAGGTGCTTGGTAGCTGGTGGTGATCCAAGACTGATTCATTTTTATGAAGGTCAGCCGATCGACCGAGTCGGTGGACAGACGCACCCTGTGATTGGTTACCACGCCTCCAGCAGCACTGAATGTGCGTTCCGAAAGAACGCTGGATGCAGGACAGGCCAGTAGCTCAATTGTATACTGTGCAAGCTCTGGCCAGTGATCCATCCTCAAGACCCAGTAACCCAGAGGATTTTCGGTGGGAAAGGTGTCCAAGTCTGATCTTGCCCCTAGGTATTCCTGCACCATGTAAAACAGACGCTGGCGATGGTTGCTGGAACCGATCATATCTTGGGGCTGCGGACCAAAAAATTGTCTGAACGCATCGGTCAGACGGCCACCTTCTCCACCGCTCCTTCTTTGACTGACCGAAGCCTCAGCAACACGTTGTCCAGAAACAGGAGTTTGTAACCTCCCAGTCTCTGGGAACGCGTTGCACAGACCTTTCTGCAAGGCCTCCCGAAGATGTTTCATCCTCTGCTCCCTCTGCGATGGCAAGATAAGGTCCGCAACCTTACCCTTGTAACGTGGATCAAGGAGGGTTGCCAGCCAGTATTGGTCCTTCTCCTTGATACCACGAATACGAGGATCCTTACGCAGGCTTTGCAGAATCAGGGAGGCCATGCAGCGTAGGTTTGCTGAGGCATTCGGTCCGGAGTCCTCTGGGTCACTAAGGACAACAACGTCCGCAGCCACCTCCTCCCAGCCACGTACAAGTCCATGTGTTCCTTGGGACTGATCCCTTAAAGACTGCTGATGCTGAGTCCCAGGCTCCACCTCCATACTGACACAATCTTCCTCCTCCTCCTCCTCCTCCTCGTCCTCTTCCTGTGTGATCGGCGGGCACGCAGGAACACTGTCTGGATAAAGGGGGCCTTGAGAGCTAAGGAAGTCCTCCTCTTCCTGCCTCTGTTCTGCCTCAAGTGCCCTGTCCATTATTCCACGCAGCGTGTGCTCCAACAGGTGGACAAGGGGGACAGTGTCACTGATGCATGCACTGTCAGTGCTCACCATCCTCGTGGCCTCCTCGAATGGTGACAGGACAGTGCATGCATCCCTGATCATGGCCCACTGGCGTGGGGAAAAAAAACAAGCTCCCCTGACCCTGTCCTGGTGCCATAGTCGCACAGGTACTCATTGATGGCCCTCTGCTGCGTGTGCAGCCGCTGCAGCATGGCCAACGTTGAGTTCCACCTGGTGGGCATGTCACAGATTAGGCGGTTCTTGGGCAGGTTAAACTCCTTTTGGAGGTCCGTCAGCCGAGCACTGGCATTATATGACCGGCGGAAATGCACACAGACTTTCCTGGCCTGCCTCAGGACATCCTGTAAGCCCGGGTACCTGCCCAAGAACCGCTGCACCACCAAGTTAAGGACGTGAGCCAAACAGGGCACATGGGTCAGTTGTCCCTGTCGGAGGGCAGAGAGGAGGTTGGTGCCATTGTCGCAAACCACCATTCCTGCCTTAAGTTGGCGTGGCGTCAACCACCTCTGAACCTGCCCCTGCAGAGCTGACAGAACCTCTGCCCCAGTGTGGCTCCTGTCCCCCAAGCACACCAGCTCAAGCACCGCATGGCATCTTTTGGCCTGCGTACTTGCGTAGCCCCTTGAACGCCTACGGAGCACTGCTGGTTCCGAGGAAGAGGCCATGGAGGAAGAAGAAGAGGAGGGGGTGGAGGAGAGAGGTGTGTCACAATCAGCATTTTGGAGGCGTGGTGGCGGAACAACCTCCAACACTACTGCACCTTGTCCTGCATCCTTCCCAGCTGCCAGCAGAGTCACCCAATGCGCCGTGAAACTTAGGTAACGTCCCTGTCCATGCCTGCTGGACCATGAGTCAGCGGTAATATGCACCTTACCGCTGACCGCCCTGTCCAGCGAGGCATGGACATTGCCTTCCACATGCCGGTAGAGAGCCGGAATCGCCTTCCGTGAGAAAAAGTGGCGTTTGGGTACCTGCCACTGAGGAACCGCACATTCCACAAACTCACGGAAGGGGGCAGAGTCTACCAACTGAAAAGGCAGCAGTTGAAGTGCTAGCAATTTTGCCAAGCTAGCATTCAACCGCTGGGCATGTGGATGGCTGGGAGCAAACTTCTTTCGGCGGTGCAGCAGCTGGGGCAGGGAAATTTGCCTGGTACAATCTGACGTCGGTGTACCAAAAGCAGATTGCCCACAAGTACTTGGCTGTGACACACCTAATTCTACACCTTCATTCCTCTCACTGCAGGTCTCAGAGAGGACTGAAGGTCTAGTGGGGTTGGAAATCTCAGCTGATGAGGAGCAAGGAGAGATCCTCTTTGTTCTTTGGTGTGGGTCTCTTAGATACGCTTGCCAACGAACTGCATGGCAGGTCAACATATGTCTGGTCAAGCATGTGGTACCCAAGCGGGAGATGTTTTGGCCACGCGAGATACGCTTGAGACATATGTTGCAAATAGCAGCGGTGCGATCTGATGCACTCGTCTCAAAAAAGGCCCACACCAAAGAACTTTTTGAATAACGCGCAGAGACTGCAGCGCCCTGCACATGTGGAGCTTTGGGGTGTGATGCAGTCAATGTGCTGCCCTTAGGCTGGCCCCTGGAGGGCATCCTGCCTCGTTGGTGATGTGCCGCCTCCTCCTCCTCCTCCTCCTCCTCCTCCTCCTCCTCTCTCCTATCAGGCACCCACGTTGAGTCAGTGACCTCATCATCCCCTCCCTCCTCATCACTGGAGCAAACCTGGCAGTATGCTGCAGCAGGGGGAGCATGACTGCCAGATTGCTGTCCTTCTTGGGCACCCCCTCTGTCCGTGCTCATGTTACTGCCTTCATCGAGCTCAGTATCATCATCAGAGCCTTCCAAACGCTGGGCATCCTCCTGGAGCATGTACCCAACACTGTGGTCAAACAGTTCGAGGGAATCCTCAGGAGGACATGGTGGAGCTAGGGAAGGAGTCACTGATGACATTGAGCTGAGGGAAGAGGCCGCTGCTTTGCCAGACAAAGCACCCTGGGCATGGGTGAGAGAGGATGAGGAGGATGAGGACGGCTTGGTCATCCACTCGACCAAGTCTTCCGCATGTTGCGGCTCAACACGGCCAGCTGCCGAAAAAAAGGCCAAGCGTGTCCCATGGCCATGTGCTGATGAGGATGCACCGTCTCCACGACCAGCACTAGACACAGAG
Source organism: Lithobates septentrionalis (assembly GCA_037952835.1). Classification (NCBI taxonomy): domain Eukaryota; kingdom Metazoa; phylum Chordata; class Amphibia; order Anura; family Ranidae; genus Lithobates; species Lithobates septentrionalis. The sequence continues at coordinate 101,603 of JBBDGP010003101.1, read as the reverse complement.
CCTGCTTGCCCTCTCTTATTGGCTTGTGACTGTCTGCCTCTCCTTCTTGGCCTTCCAGACATACTAATGGCCTGTAGCTGCACTAAGCTGGGATAGAACACCTGTAATTTTCTTCAGGTAGCTTTATATACTGTAACCAGACAAGCCTGCCTGTCAGTAGGAAGATAACAGGAACGGATCTAGCTGAACACTGTGAGCAGGACGCACTGTACTAAATGTAAATAGCAGGAACGGATCTAGCTGAACACTGTGAGCAGGACGCACTGCACTAAATGTAAATAGCAGGAACGGATCTAGCTGAACACTGTGAGCAGGACGCACTGCACTAAATGTAAATAGCAGGAACGGATCTAGCTGAACACTGTGAGCAGGACGCACTGACTGCACTAAATGTAAATAGCAGGAACAGATCTAGCTGAACACTGTGAGCAGGACGCACTGCACTAAATGTAAATAGCAGGAACAGATCTAGCTGAACACTGTGAGCAGGATGCACTGCACTAAATGTAAATAGCAGGAACGGATCTAGCTGAACACTGTGAGCAGGACGCACTGCACTAAATGTAAATAGCAGGAACGGATCTAGCTGAACACTGTGAGCAGGACGCACTGCACTAAATGTAAATAGCAGGAACAGATCTAGCTGAACACTGTGAGCAGGACGCACTGCACTAAATGTAAATAGCAGGAACAGATCTAGCTGAACACTGTGAGCAGGACGCACTGCACTAAATGTAAATAGCAGGAACAGATCTAGCTGAACACTGTGAGCAGGACGCACTGCACTAAATGTAAATAGCAGGAACAGATCTAGCTGAACACTGTGAGCAGGACGCACTGCACTAAATGTAAATAGCAGGAACAGATCTAGCCTAATCTATCTAACTCAAATCAAATGACACTGTCTGTCTCTCTCTCTATCAGCACACCGGAACACACTACACAGGGCCGCCGTGCAGGCGGCCTTATATAGTGTGGGGCGTGTACTAAATCCCCTGAGCCATAATTGGCCAAAGCCACCCTGGCTTTGGCCAATTACAGCTCTCTCTACTGACGGCGCTGTGATTGGCCAAGCATGCGGGTCATAGTGCATGCTTGGCCAATCATCAGCCAGCAATGCACTGCGATGCCACAGTGAATTATGGGCCGTGACGCGCCACACGAATTTGGCGCGAACGGCCCATAACGTTCGCAATTCGACGGACGGTCGAACAGCCGATGTTCGAGTCGAACATGGGTTCGACTCGAACACGAAGCTCATCCCTACAGACAAGATGTTTCTATAGACAATACAAAAAATATCCATAAATAAAAAGTATATATTGCTTTTAAAAGTCTTTTGAAGAAGGAAAGTTAGGAAGATATAAAGTTTCCTTTCTTTCCACGGGACTGAGATAGGTGCTAAAACTAGCGCTTTGACGTATAAACATGTAAACCATTATATAAATGAATGCAGGTATATATGAGCCATGTGGCCCAGCAGCCGCGGCATAGTGTGAAAGATATCATATGTCTGCTCAGTTTACAAAAACATTTTTTGATATATAAATGAGAATATTGTAAAGGTTATTATGAGGAAACACTATGAAAAACCACTGTGTTTTGTAAACGATAAATTCTTATGCCGCGTACACACGGTCGGACTTTTCGTCTACAAAAGTCCAACGGACGCTGACGGACTAAAGCTGGCTGGAAATCCGATCGTGTGTGGGCTTCTCCGGACTTTCAACTGACTTTTTTAGCCTCAAATCCGACGTACTTTAGATTTGAAACATGCTTCAAATCTTTCCGACGGACTCGAGTCCGGTCGAAAAATCTGCTCGTCTGTATGCTAGTCCGACGGACAAAAACCCACGCTAGGGCAGCTATTGGCTACTGGCTATCAACTTCCTTGTTTTAGTCCGGTGTACGTCATCACGTAAGAATTCGACGGACTTTTGTGTGATCGTGTGTAGGCAAGTCTGTTCGTTAGAAAGTCCGCCGCAAGTCCGTCGAAAGTCCGCCAAAAGTCCGTCGAAAGTCTGTCGGACAGGCTGTCGGACTTTTGTAGCTGAAAAGTCCGACTGTGTGTGCGCCCCATTACATGTGAGGACCTGTGACAGTGTTTGCATGACTTTCAAATTTCATGACTTTATGTGAACTCTACCAGATTTGAGATGCAAACAAAGTGTATGCATATATGGTGTATGGGTGCTTTTTTAGTGATCTGAACTCCACAAGGAGAAAAAAAAAAATAAAAATGTATTTTTATAAATGCATGTATATGTGCATTTATGTGTATCATAAATATAAAAGGTGAAAATGAAAAATAAAGTGGAGATCAACATAAAACGTGAAGGGGGCATGTGTATATATATATATATATATCTATCATCGTGAAAGTATATATAGAATATATATAAAATGAAACAAAGTGGAAACTAAACCATGTGTTTGTGGCTTGACTAAAAAACACGATCAATAAATGGTCTATGTCTGAGTGTATGTTTCCCATGCAATCTCCTACACATATACCTGTCGAGCTTGTGTTACGCATACAGGAAATAAATGGTAATAAAACATATCATACACCAATAATTCTGTGGCTCAAACTCTCAAAAATATATGTCTTTGAAAGCATATGCTTATCCACCTGATAACATTCACTGTGGTTAAACAAAAAAAAAATGGGCGTTTACTAAGCGTGTTGTTTTAAAGCAATCTCATCTCTTGGTGTACCGTCTTCATGTGCATGGGCAGAACTATATGAGATAGAGAAGATAAATGTTACGTCTAAATGTGTTATCGTCCCCCTCATCCATCCGGAGTATGGCACTTAAAATACACATATTTCTAAGTAAATACCAATTCAAGTGGATGAGTGACAAGACAGACATGTGGACGGTGTATCTCCTTGCTCGCTGCAACCCCTGGTATAGAATGGTGTGTATATAGGCCCCCTAAGGCTCGATTCACACTAGCGCGTTTTTTGATGCATTTTGCATTTTGCAGAAATGCACGGGAATTTTTTAACATGGGTTCCTATGGAACATGTTCACATCAATGCCTTTTTGTTTCTCTGCATTTTTGGAAAGGGTCGGGGACTTTTTTTCATGCAAAATGCAGCGTTTTGCATGTAATGGATTTCAATGGACAAGCATCAAAAACGCAAGTGCACCGTTTTTGCAGCGTTTTTGATGCGTTTTTGGTGCGTTTTTGATGCGTTTTTGCCGGGTTTTTTTTTTTTTTATTTTTTTTTTTTTAATTTTTTTTAAGACTGTAAAAAAAAATGTAAAAAAAAAACAAAAAAAAAAAACGCAAAGCGCAAATCGCGGCAAAATCGCGACAAAATCGCGGCAAAAACGCGGCTCAAAAACGTGGCAAGCATGAAAAAAAAACCTCCAAAAAACGCTCAAAAGCAACATGCATAGGTGTGAATCGAGCCTAAGGCTGGGTTCACACTGCTGCGGTGGCAGACATCGTATGTGATTCGCAGCGCACTGCTGTTCACATCACATGCGATGTCTGTGCGGTGCGATATCAGCCATACAGATAGTATGGCTGATATCGCACCGCATTCGGTCCAAACTCGCACAGGACCCTTTTTTTTGTTCGGACCAGAATCGGATCGCATGGGTGTTCACACCTATGCGATCCGAAAATGTCCGAATTGTCAGTTCGCAGTGCGATATGCGGGCTGAACTGGGGGTGTCATTAACATTGTATGACACTCCCCAAGCAGTTCGCATATGGCAGTGTGAACTGCCGTGCGAGTTGGTGCGATGCGGGAACCCGCAGTAAATTCGCTGCGTTCCCGCACCGCAGCAGTGTGAACCCAGCCTAAAGGTGAAGAATGGACTTATGCGTTCAAAATCGTGAGGGCTATTCCTAAAAATTAGGTGTTGTGGCTTGCTTGCAGCAACCGTTGGACAGTGGTGTCTGATTGGAGATGAAGAATAAATAACTAACTAAACAGACAAACCAAAAGTTAGTAAATATAACCCATAATGTCCTTTTGGTATGAATGTATAGATATATCCCCAATCGTCCATCCATGTAAAGAAATAAATACAAGAACCTCATCAATGTTCTGTTTTGAAGAAAGGAAAAGAAGGAATATTTCAGCCAGACTATATGTAGCCAAGCTCTTGGATAGTTGCAATTTAAGCTCTTATGCGATTTTTTTGATAGAGGTTGGTGGATAAAGGTTGGTGGATAAATGGATGGCTAGAGGGAGAGGTGAGAGGACAGGGGTATAGATATATTGCTGGACATGTCTTTCAGAAATATTATTCGTAAAAATGTGAAACGTCCCACTCAAAGTTTATCCCCCCTGGGATTCTAGTGTCTAATGAGAATATCCAAAGGACTTCTCGTTTACACAAAATCTGGAATCTGTCTCCTCCCCTCACTGGTGTCCTGATTTTCTCAATCCCTTGGATAACTAAACTGGAGGTGTTTTTGTGGTGTGTGAAAATCCAGTGTTTTGATACATTTGTTAAAATCTCTTTCTCAATATTATACAGGTGATCATGTAGCCTATCCCTGAGACGTCGTGTTGTGCGTCCAACATATTGTACCTGGCAGCTGGTGCATGTAATGACATACACCACAAATTTGGTGTTGCACTTTATAAAAGCGGGGATCAAAAACTCTTTTTGGCTGCTGCATGATCTTATGTATTGGCCGGTTTTGATGTACCCGCAATAATTGCAGGTTTTTATTCCACATTTAAAATTGCCTGTGAAATTAAGCCAATTTGTTTTAGTACGTTTGGTTGTAAATAGGCTGGGAGACAGTGAGCGTCCCAGCGCGGGTGCTTTGCGAGAAACAACCTTGATCCCTTTGGAGAGGATGTTATTGTATATTGGGTCATTGTACAGTACCGGGAGATGTTTCACAATGATTTTCTTTATTATGTTAAATTCTGTACTGTATGAGGTGGAAAAGACTGGAGTCCTGGGGGATGTTTCTCTTTTATGTTGGGTTTTTCTATGTGGTTTCTTGTTTAGAAGCGTGGACCTTGGAATAGATTTTACTGTATTGAGTGCTTTTAATATAGATGCATCTTTGTAACCTCGAGTTTTAAACCTATGTGCCATTTGTTCGGCCTCTGCTTCAAAAACTTCAGGGGAACTACATAGACGCTTTAACCTCAAGAACTGGCTATATGGTATGCCTGTGATAGTGTGTTTGGGGTGTGCTGAATCAGCTCTGAGTAAAGTGTTGCCACTGAGAGGTTTTCTATACAAACTGGATTGGATGGTGTCTCCAGAGCCTGTCAGTTTCACATCCAGAAAGTCTATGGAGCTGACCTGCAGATTTCCAGTGAACTTCAAATTAAGTGGATTGTCATTAAAGTATGTAAGCCATCTGTCCAAATCTGCCTCTTCATCTGATGTAATAAATATCAGGTCGTCTATAAAGCGACAGAAAAAGACAGTGTCTTTACGGCGGGGACTATCTGGTCCAAAGATGCGGGACCTCTCCCACCAGCCCATATAAATATTGGCCAGTGAGGGGGAAAATTTGGCTCCCATGGAGGCCCCGCATTTCTGGAGAAAATAGTCCCCGTCGAACATACGAATTGTCCCTCTTCTTTATCTCCTGGTCACGATCGCTCGTGGCCGTCGGTCATCGCGACCGTCGTCCACGAGCATCGGCACCCCCCACCCCCCCCCGCTGTGCAGCAGGCGCGCCTCACATACGAGATCACATACAGTAACGTGGTTTCGCGCAGGGGAGTCAACCTGCCGCAGTAAAACTGCGACGGCTGGCCTGGGAGCGGTTAATCGGTGCTTATGCAACGCTTTTTGGCCGCTAGCAGGGCGAAACGGGCCTTAGATTTGCTATAAACATCTCTTGTAGTGTACAGATGAAAAAGAGTGGAAAACAAAAATATATATATATACTTTTGTCATTGGTGTCAATTGTTACAGCTAAATTCCAGCTAAATACACTGTTGAAATACATATACAGTGCCTTGCAAAAGTATTCACCCCCCTTGGCTTTTTACCTATTTGGTTACATCACAGCCTTTAGTTCAATGTTTTTTTAATCTGAATTATATGTGATGGATCAGAACACAATAGTCTAAGTTGGTGAAGTAAAATTAGAAAAATATATACATAAAACTATTTTTCAGAAATAAAAAACTGATAACTGGCATGTGCGCATGTATTCACCCCCTTTGTTATGAAGCCCATAAAAAGCTCTGGTGCAACCAATTGCCTTCAAAAGTCACATAATTAGTGAAATGATGTCCACCTGTGTGCAATCTAAGTGTCACATGATCTGTCATTATTACATAGACACACCTTTTTGAAAGGCCCCAGAGGCTGCAACACCTAAGCAAGAGGCACCACTAACCAAACACTGCCATGAAGACCAAGGAACTCTCCAAACAAGTAAGGGACAATGTTGTTGAGAAGTACAAGTCAGGGTTAGAGTATAAAAAAATATCCAAATCTTTGATGATCCCTAGGAGCACCATCAAATCTATCATAACCAAATGGAAAGAACATGGCACAACAGCAAACCTGCCAAGAGACGGCCGCACACCAAAACTCAGGGACCGGGCAAAGGAGGGCATTAATCAGAGAGGAGCACAGAGACCTAAGGTAACCCTGGAGGAGCGGCAGAGTTCCACAGCAGAGACTGGAGTATCTGTACATAGGATGACAATAAGCCGTACGCTCCATAGAGTTGGGCTTTATGGCAGAGTGGCCAGAAGAAAGACATTACTTTCACCAAAAAACAAAATGGCACGTTTTGGGTTTGCGAAAAGGCATGTGGGAGACTCCCAAAATGTATGGAGGAAGGTGCTCTGGTCTGATGAGACTAAAATTGAACTTTTTGGCCATCAAAGAAAAAGCTATGTCTGGTACAAACCCAACACATCACATCACCCAAAGAACACCATCCCCACTGTGAAACATGGTGGTGACAGCATCATGCTGTGGGGATGTTTTTCAGCAGTCGGGACTGGGAAACTGGTCAGAGTTGAGGGAAAGATGGATGGTGCTAAATACAGGGATATTCTTGAGCAGAACCTGTACCACTCTGTGTGTGATTTGAGGCTAGGACGGAGGTTCACCTTCCAGCAGGACAATGACCCTAAACACACTGCTAAAGCAACACTTGAGTAGTTTAAGGGGAAACATGTAAATGTGTTGGAATGGCCTAGTCAAAGCCCAGACCTCAATCCAATAGAAAATCTGTGGTCAGACTTAAACATTGCTGTTCACAAGTGCAAATCATCCAACTTGAAGGAGCTGGAGCAGTTTTGCAAGGAGGAATGGGCAAAAATCCCAGTGGTAAGATGTGGCAAGATCATAGAGACTTATCCAAAGCGATTTGGAGCTGTGATAGCTGCAAAAGATGGCTCTACAAAGTATTGACTTTAGGGGGGTGAATAGTTATGCACATTGACTCTTTCTGTTATTTTGTCCTATTTGTTGTTTGCTTTACAATAAAAAAAAAAAACATCAGCTATGAAAGTCAGCTAAAACAGTTTTATTGTTGCATGTGAACAGCAGTCAAAAAGAAAGCCAACGTGTTTCGGCTGTCAGGCCTTAATCTTGGCCATGATTAAGGCCTGACGGCCGAAACGGGTTGGATTTCTTTTTGACAGCTGTTCACATGCAACAATAAAACTATGTTTTAGCTGACATTCATAGCACCAGCCTTTCTCCTTTTTTGCATGGACTATATGGAGGTTTACAGAGACTTCACAGGCTGAGTGCTGCGTTCTTGAGGCTCACCAGGCATTGCACAAGAGGTAGTAGCTTGGATGCACCTGTTCCACTTTATTAGGTACACCTTACTAGTAGTGGGTTGGACCCCCTTTATTAGGTACACCTTGCTAGTAGCGGGTTGGACCCCCTTTTGCCTTCATTCTTTGAGGAATTGATACAACAAGGTGTTGGAAATGTTCCTCAGAGATTTTGCTCCATAGTGACCTGATAGCATCACACAGTTGCTGCAGATTTGTCGGCTGCACATCTATGATGCCAATCTCCCTTTCCACCACACCCCAGAGGTGCTCTATTGGATGAGACGTGGTGAGTGTGGAGGCCATTGGAGGACAGGGACCTCATTGTCCAGTGGTGAGATGATTGGAGCTTTGTGACATGGTGCATTATCCTCCTTGAAGGAGCCATCAGAAGATGGGGACACTGTAGTCATAAAGGGGTGGACATGGTCAGCAACAATACTCAGGTAGGCCGAGGTGATTAAACCAATTTGTACTAAGGGGCCCAAAGTGTGCCCATCCCCCCACATCATTACACCACCACCACCAGCCTGAAACGTTGATACAAGGCAGGATGGATCCATGCTTACTGAATTGTATCTATAAATTGCAACATTTATAGAGACTGATGTTGTCTCTCTCCTGATACAATTCTGTAACTATTTCCTTACAATATATTCATAATAATAAAGAAGTTCAGGAACCTTGGACCTTTTCCCTCTATATTTCTATATTTGGAGCTATTCTGCATTGAACAGCATTCACTAGCCCAGGTGCATTTTAAAGCGGTATTAAACCCAAAACCAAAAATGTCATATATGGCAGCTTACCAATCATTAGATGGGGTGGCTGCATTCGTTTTCTTTTTTTTGGGCCTTTTCCCCCTCTGTTTTCACACAAACCTCCTTTATTAGAGCGCCCCCCACTCTGGAGGAAGGAACACAAGGGGCACAGCAGACAGCAGCATTTGTCAGTCTGGAGGGTAGGAGAGTGTTTTGGAGTCAAACTCCAGCTAAGACAAGCTATGGATTACTTGATTTTCTTTCCTTCCACCACGGCTCGATTCCCCCATCAATACTGCAGCGCGATTGTGTCTCTCCTGGCAGGGGAACGCGGGGAGCCTTCTGGACCAGAAGAATACAATGACTACTGCTAGTGACGATAGTAGTGTCGGGGCAAGGTCACCTTGAGCCCAGGGCAAATATGCCAAACTGTGCCCCCCACCCAAGATGTGTGAGCATTATGTGTCAGCAAAAATCCCCCCCCCCAAAAAAAAATCGGGTACTAATCTGCATAAATACCCCCTAAGCATAAATTCTCCCTCCTCTCAGTATAAATCGCCACCCCCTGCTGGATCCCCCCTCCCAGCACAAATCTTTACCCCCTCCACCCCCCCAAATCCCCCCAGCACAAATGCCCCTCCCCCCCAAAAAAAATATCACCCCTCCTAGCACAAATCCTCCACCCCTCAAATTTTACCTCCAAGTACCCCCCCCCCCCAAATCCAAATCCCACTCCTAGCACAAACACCTCCCAATCATCCCTACTAGCAAAAATCCCCCCCCCCCCCCCCTCCACCAGAAAAAAAAATTCTCCTAGCACAAATCCTTAAATCCTTTACCATATCACCTCTTCTAGCACAAACCCTGAATTTCCCCCCTTCTAGCACAATCCCTCTTCTCCCATCCCCCTCGCAATACAAATCCCCCCCCCCCTTGAATCACCGTTACTAGCACACCCCCTCAAATTTCCATCCTAGAACAATTCTTTTCCCTAGCTGCCCCCCAAATTCCTCCTCCTAACACAAATTCCCTCCCCATCTCCTCACAGCGCCCCCTCACTGCACATGATACCACAGTGCCCAGGGCAGCCGTCCTTCCTTTCCCACCCCCTTGTCACAGCCCTGACTGGCATTAATTGCGTGCAGAAAAATCTGACAGGCTGGTCATATCCCAAGTTGAGATCGATGGATCAGCTTGTGTACAATCATCCTGCCCATACATGGACCTGGACCTGGTCCCTGCTGAACCAGCAGAATTTTGATCCATATATGGTGGGCTTAAAGTGATACTAAAATCTATTTTTTTATACTTACCTGCTCTTACCTAATGGTTTTGCACAGAGCAGCCACGATCTTCCTCTTCTTGGGTCCCCACGCCGGCACTTCTGGCCCCTCCCTCCTGCCGAGTGCCCCCCCCCCCCCCCCCACAGCAAGCAGCTTGCTATGGAGGCACCCGAGCCACTGCTCCGTGTGTCCAATCAGACGCGGAGCCGTGGTTCTGCCCCATCCCCTCTCTCTCCTTATTGGCTCATTGACTTTAACTGACACCAGCGGGAGCCAGCTACAAATACTGCAGCTGCTGACTTTTAATAATTGGACACTTACCTGTCCCAGGGTCCAGCGATGCGGGGGGATCGAAGCCCCGCTCATCTCCTCCTCCTCTCTGTGGCGCCGCCATTGTCACTGTGGGCACCCGGCTGTGGCTTCACAGCACTGCGCATGCGTGAGCTGCACGGCGCGCTGTGACTGGCCGGGCAATCATCTGGGACCTGTGATGTGTCCCAGATGATTGCCAAGGGGGGGGGGGGGTGAACTGACTTCCGGAACCGTGGAGCCCCGGGAGGAAGTGGGAGCTGGGACCCTCCAAAAAGAGGGTTTCCGCACCCCCCCCCCCAAAACAAATGACATGCCAAATGTGGCATGTCAGGGGGTCACTTTCCCTTAAAGCGGAAGTTCCATTTTTGGGTGGAACTCCGCTTTAATACCATTCTAGTCGACTAAAATATGACTAAAACTAAAACAATTGAGATGACTAAAATACGTCTAAAATGGCATTTTAGTCAAAAGACTAAAAAACTAAAACAATTGCAGAAGACTAAAATGGGACCAAAACTAAAATGCCATTTTAGTCTTAAGACTTATGTTGGCCATACACTATAGGAAAAATCGGCCAAACCCATTTTCGAAAAACGAACATTCGGCCGTGAGAGCAAACGATGGTGCCATCATGTCATGACCGATAAATCCTTCAGTGGAAATAAATCAATGCATTTTTTGTTCTTTTTTTAATATATACCCAGTGCAGACAGTTCGGACGGGAAACACATTAACCTTTCAACTTATCGAACGTTCGGCAGAAAATTTCCAAACTTGTCCTTCGTTTTTTTCGGCTCAAAAACGCCCCAACGATTATCGATTTTGTGCCCATTAACTGGCCGAAAAAGTAACGAACTGTCTAAATGACGGAATTTCGGACGATTTTTCGTATATAGTGTATGGCCAGCATTAGACTAAAACTAAATTGAAATTTGCTGCCAAAATGAACACTGCTGGGGAGGGACGGACTGATAACTCATGGGGCCCCCGGCAATCAGAGATTATTGGGCCCCCAGGCAATCAGAGATTATGGGGCCACACAGTATACACACACACAGTATACAATCACACAGTATACACAGACAGATGTAAAAAAAACCACAGATTTATACATACTGTCCCTGGTTTTACTGAGACTGGCAACCCTGATGGGGCCCCCTAGTGGCCCAGGGCCCTCGGGCTGTGCCCGAGTGGCTCAATGGCCAGTCCGCCCCTGCTGCTGGGGACTCAGCCTGCTCTCCTCCAACCATCAGACTTGTCCTGACACGCCTCCCCTGCACAGCCATTCACTGGGAAGCTCAGTGCACAGCTGTGTCTCCTTCCCCAGCTCTTATGCAGCTGAGAACAGAGGGAATGAGATCACTTATAAAAAAAGGGGGAAAAATTGTATTTATAATGTTTTTTTTTTTTTTTTAATCTATACATAAATGTTTTGCCTTTCATTTCTAATTTAAACTGAATCGGTTGTTTTACTTGTTTTACAAGGTGATCGTTTACAATCCCTTTAATGCCTATATATGTCTGTGTGCAAGAGGCTTTATCAATAAACACGAACGTTCCTAAGCAGGCTGTATTTGCACGCAGACCGCCCTACATAATGCCCAAATGGGATCTATGACTGAGAGAACGGTAATCCAATGAATGAAAGGGGAGGGGCCAGGGACAGTCAGGTCGGGGAAGAAAGTGCTAGATAATGCTGGACGTCCTCCAGCAAGATAAGCTCTATCTGACTTGCTGCAGCTTCTAATGCACATTGTGAGAAGCTCACAGTGTGCAGGGAAATCAGAGAAAGCCATTTTAGTCCAGGGGAGGAGCCGGTACAGCCGTGCAAAGACTGAAGGGGATGCCGGAGTTCTGCTTTAATGAAGGCTGATTTCTTGTCAGGGTTCCGGCACATCGCTGCACCATGACTAAAGCCGGGTTCTTGCACTGCCGGCTGTGATACGACGTAAAGGGTTAACTGCAGCTATGTGATAACTCGGGTTGGGTGTAAAGAGAAGAAACGAGAACTTGAAACCCGAAGGAAAAGAAATTCTTGGCGGACCTGCCAGGACGTTATTCGCTGCAAGCTGTTCTGGCCTGAGTTCAGCAGTGAAGTGGTTAAAGCGGGACTCCAGGCAAAGTTCTGTGTTCGATAGAAAATCATTAAAGGTACATTTTAGTTGAAATTAGAATTGAAGCATTTAAAGAGACCCCGTCTTCTTGCTCAATCAGGACAAAGTGACAGGGTCTCTTTAAAGCCCCCTCCCCCCCAGCCCAGTTCTACTCGCCCTATACTCACTCCCCTGCCCATTGCAGCTTCTGCAAAAATACTTCTGGGTGTGGCGGAGGCAGTTAATCTCCTCACATGATGCAGTGCATTGGCCTAGCGACCAATTACTAAGGGGTTCCCTGCAGCCACCAATCAGAATCAGACTCTTCCAGAAGACTTAATGTGATTGGTGGCGCATCGAACAGGTGGAGAGACATTGTTAGTGAGTAGCAGGCACACCCACCGCACATGTAAGGAGCTGTCTGGATTCTGTCAGCCTTCTGGATACATGAGGTACAATATAACTGGGATACAATGTATAGGGGGTACAATATTACTAGGATACAATACAACTTGGGTACAATGTTAATGGGGTACAATATTATTAGAACACCAAATAACTGGGATACAATGTTAATTAGATACAGAATTACTAGGATACAATATAACCGGGATAAAATGTTTATAGGGTACAGTATTACTAGGGTACAATACAACTCAGATACAAGGTTAATGGGGTACACTATAATTAGGGTACAATATAACTGGGTTACAATATTACTAGGATACAATATAACTGGGGAGCAATGTTAATGGGGTACAATATTACTAGGATACAATATAACTGGGATACAAGGTGAATGGGGTACAATATTATTAGGCTACAATATAACTGGGGAGCAATGTTAATGGGGTACAATATTATTAGGGTACAATATAACTGGGATACAATGCTACTGGGGTACAATATTACTAGGATACAATATAACTTGGATACAATGTTAACGGGGTACAATATTATTAGGACATCAAATAACTGGGATACAATGTTTATAGGGTACAGTATTACTAGGATACAATACAACTCGGATATAAGCCTAATGGGGTACAATATTATTAGGGTGGGTACGATATAACTGGGTTACAATGCTAATGGGGTACAATATTACTAGGATACAATATAACTTGAATACAAGGTTAATAGGGTACAATATTTTTAGGGTACAATATAACTGGGGAGCAATGTTAATGGGGTACAGTATTATTAGGGTACAATATAACTGGGATACAATTATAATGGGGTACAATAATACTAGGATTAGATACAATATAACTGGGATACAATGTTAATGGGGTACAATATTGCTAGGATACAATATAACTGAGATACAATTTTACTGGTGCACAAAATTACTGGGGTACAATATTACTGGAATAAAAAAAAATGACTGGGGTACAATATTACTTGGGTACAATATTACTGGGGTACAATATTACTGGAATATAAAATTACTGGGGTACAATATTACTGGAATATAAAATTACTGGGGTACAATATTATTGGAATATAAAATTACTGGGGTACAATATTACTGGAATATAAAATGACTGGGGTACAATATTACTGGAATAAAAAAAAATGACTGGGGTACAATATTACTGGAATATAAAATTACTAGGGGTACAATATTACTGGAATATAAAATGACTGGGGTACAATATTATTGGGGTACAATATTACTGGAATATAAAATTACTGGGGTACAATATTACTGGAATATAAAATTACTGGGGTACAATATTACTGGAATATAAAATTACTGTGGTACAATATTACTGGAATATAAAATTACTGGGGTACAATATTATTGGGGTACAATATTACTGGAATATAAAATTACTGGGGTACAATATTAATGGAATATAAAATGACTGGGGTACAATATTAATATTGTAGGGATGAGCGGAATGTACAAGGTTCAGTTCAATGAGCATTACCAAAGTTTGCGTGCGAAATCCAAATCCTATAGAAGTCAATAGTAAGTGAATATTAGAAAACAATATAAATAAACAAATAAATGTCATGGGATAATAATATTGGGGGGTTATGTACCAATGCAAACACAAAAATAATAATAATAATTTTGTTAGGTGAATGGCAGCAATTTTAATAACACATAAAGGGCAACATTACAATGCAAAATTCCTTGACATGACACGCCTGAGGGAGGCCCTTAACCTGTCTGTGAAGTGGAAGATTTGTGTGATGTGTACAACCTGCTACATCAACACTGACATTTACAGAGGGGAAAAAATGCTGAGTAAGGGCCGGTTCACACCGTACTCACACATGAATCGCATAGAATGTGCTGTGCTGTTCCTGTGCAATTCACATGTGGTTCTGTGTGGTGCGATTTCAGCCCATTCCTTTTGAATAGGTGAAATCTTACCACACCAAATGTAGTGCATGCGCTACTCTTTAAAATGCGCTGTAACCGGATCGCATGGTAATACGGTGCGGGGAAACGTAGTGCGTTTGGGTTGTCGTCAACTTTCCATTGACACCTGCTGCAAATCATAAATGGAGTGTGTTTTGCATGCGGTCTAAATCGCATTCCTGTGCGATTCATGTGTGGACTAAAGCTCCCGGTACCCTCCTTCTGTTTGTAAACAAACGGCTGGCGACTCCCTACAGCTATACTGAACAGTGTTGGGTTCCCCCTAATGATACATATCCTTGAGTCTAGTATGAATGTCAAGGGGGACCCCATGGAAAAAAAACAAGAAAAAATATAGTAGGGGTCCCCACAATATCCATACAAGTACCTTTGATTTTGGAATGGATTTTAGGGGAAAGCCCATGCAAAAAAACCAAAAAAAAAAAACAAGAAATAAGGTGTGGGGAATACAATATTATTGGGATACAATATTACTGGTATATAATATTATTGGGATACACTATTAATGGGATACACTATTACTGGGATACATTTTGAATGCGATACAATATTATTGAGATACACTATTAATGGAATACAGTATTATTGGGATACAACATTATTGGGATACAACATTACTGGGATACATAATGACTGGGATACAGTATTACCAGAATACAATATTAATGGGACAAATATTACTGGAATACAATAATATTGGGATACAATAGTAATGGGATATCAATGGGATGCAATATTACTGTGATACAATAATAATAGGATACAATTTTCCTGGTATACAATATATACACTATTACCGGGATACAATGCTAATGGGATACAGTATCACTGGCATACAATATTACTATGATACAACAATAATGGAATACAATATTCCTGAGATACAATATTATTGGACTACAATATTACTGGGGTACAATATAACTGGGATACAATATTTCTTGGATACAATATGAATGGGATACAATAATAATGGGGTACAATGTTCCCGAAATACAATATCACTGGAATACAATATTACTAGGATACAAAAATTAATAGAATACAATATTCCTGAGATACAATATTTCTTGGATACAATATGAATAGGATACAATATTAATGAGATACAATATTACTGGAATACAATACTGCTGGGATACAATAATAATGGGATAGAATATTCCTGAAATACGATATCACTGGGATACAATATTACCAGGATACAGTATTCCTGGGATACAATACTTTTCATAACCTCCCAATACATTAAGTAAATACATTAAGTAAATATTTTTTCCGGTCGGATGCGTCCGGCTGTTTGATGGACCACACAAAGTATTGAGTTATTAACATCAGTTATGCAAATCGTTGCAAATAGCCGTGTCAGCTTAATCCCGGCTCTCCATTTCCACAATCCATGCAAATACACCGATCCGGGGACATCATTTGTTTATACCGTCCAGGATGGGCCGGCAGTTCTCAAGGAATTAGAAGGGAATTAGCTGGAAGGCTGTGAGTGGGTGAAGTTGGGTGCCAACTGGGGGCCTGGTGGGGGGAGGGGCAGCAGGTACAGACACCTGTGTGGGGTAGGAATTTGTATGTCAGGAGGATAAAGCTGTGGAACAAGTATGGATCTCACCATTGTATGAGTCAATATAATCCCCTCTGTCCCCTCCCAGAATCCTCTGCTGCTGGAAAAGTTTTGCTCTATCATAGGCTCCAAAACTAAAACTGGTGTCTTGCCGAGAAAGTTCCCCCGGCGGATAAGGACCCCCATGTACTGCGCAGGCTTAGCGCCTGCGCAGTACGAACTACTATGAGCCGCCGAAGATAGCTGAAGCTGAAAATCTTCAATCAGCTGTACACGGCGCCTGCGCCCTGGGTCCAGGTTCAAACCCCACCATCCAAGTGGACCTGGAGGGAGAATAAAAAAGAGCCGAGCAAAGCGAGGCCGTGCCCGAAGCGTGGCGAGTGAAGCGAGCCCGCGAGGGGCCCTCTTACAGGCGCCGTGTACAGCTAATTTGCAACTATTCGGCTTCGGCTATTTCCGCCGGCTCCTACTGCGCAGTTGAGGGGGGTCCTTATCCGCCGAGGGGAACTTTCTCAGCAGAACACCGGCTCCACGGAACAGAAGTGTCAGTCTTACAGAGACAACATAAACATAACTATAGTAAAGATATTTCTCCTCTGGTCAGGTTTCGTATTTCTTGAGCCTGTGCAGACAGATGGGTGGGGGAGGGACAAGAGCTTATAATATAAAACCATTTTTAAGAGAACCTGTCAGAGAGCAAGCATGTCCCCAGTTCTATGGTCTGTCAGGTGTAAGTGGATCTTTGACAATATTATTGACATTAGTAGATTATGAAGAACATAGGGGGGTTATTCCAATACCCTCCGATACCGTCCAACACCCTCTGATACCATCCAATACCCTCTGATACCATCCAATACCCTCCGATACCATCCAATACCATCTGATACCATCCAATACCCTCTGATACCATCCAATACCCTCCGATACCATCCAATACCCTCTGATACCATCCAATAGCATCCGATACTGTCCAATGCCCTCCGATACCCTTTGATGCGTCCAATACCCTCCAATACCAGCCAATACTGTGCGATACCATCCAATACCCTCCGATACGTCCAATACCCTCCAATACCGTTCAATAACGTCCATTACCCTCCGTTACGTCCAATACCCACCAATACCATCTAATACCGTCCAGCACTCTCCAATACTGTCCAATACCCTCCAATAACCTCCGATACCATCCAATACCCTCCAATATTATCCCATACCCTCCAATACCGCCCAGTACCCTCTGATACCATCCAATACCCTCTGATACCATCCCATACCCTCCGATACCATCCAATACCCTCTGATACCCTCCAATACTGTCCGATACCATTCTGTATTTTCCATTACCCTCTGATACCATCTGATACCCTCCGATACCATCCGATACCCTCTGATACCGCCCAATACCCTCCAATACCCTCTGATACCATCCAATACACTCTGATACCATCCAATACTGTCCAATACCATCCGATATTCTCCAATACCCCCAATACTATCCGATACCATCCAATACCCTCTGATACCATCTGATACCCTCCAATACCATCCAATACCCTCCAATACCATCCAATACCCTCCAATACGACAGGAAATATGGAAATGATATTCCAACGTCTGGGGAAAAATATTCTAATCACCATCTATAAATTATCTATATTCTTTCTTTCTTTCTTTCTTTCTTTCTTTCTTTCTTTCTTTCTTTCTTTCTTTCTTTCTTTCTTTCTTTCTTTCTTCTATCTATCTATCTATCTATCTATCTATCTATCTATCTATCTATCTATCTATCTATCTATCTATCTATCTATCTATCTATCTATCTCTTGGTGTATCTGTAGATTGGATTCTGTGATGTAGAAATATAGTATAACAATGATGGTCCAGCTGTGCTGGAATTGGAGGGATTTGGTGACATTGTGACATCACACTGCAATGACATTGTTCTGTGCCCCGACGGTCTGTACATGTACCATCTGTCTACGGGGCCACAACCTTTGAACCCGTGTATGGAGGAGGTCAGGGATGGTGTGTCCTGTGAAGGTATGAGGCCGGATTACGTCCCCTCTGTATTCCTAGTATAACGTTCTCTGGCCCTGCTGGGCTCCGGCAGCCCCGCGTGTCACGCTCGCAATCCTCACGCTCATCTTCACAGTCTATGCGGTTGTCACATTGTATAATCACACCATCCACCCATTTCCACCAAGTGATCTTTTTAGGCATTTTGAGGCCTCCTGTGCGCTCCTGGCAGGAAAAACGCAGCTTAAAAAAATGGGCCCAAAGCCATGTTTTGCACACACGTTTCAGCACATTTCGATGCGTTTAGCGTTTGGGCATTCATTGATTCCATTGGCCAGAATATTCATTTATTCTGGCCATTGGAATGAATGAACGCTCAAGCGCTACACGCGTTTAGCAGTGTTTTTTGTGCCCAATAGCTCTTCTCCCGAACGCGCTGGTGGTGCATTTTTTTTTTCAGCCTGTGCAGGGGTCAGGTTTTTTTTTTTTTTTGCTGTCTGATTCTCCCTCTCTATTGGTCCTGGTGTCAGTTGTGACTAGGACAGAAATTGATGAGAAAACCCGAAATTGTACAGTTGTCACCAGAACAGGAATAGAAGGGAAATCTTCCAATAGGGACACCTGTTCTGGTGACAACTTTCTAAGAGGGAATCTCTTCGCACTTCCTGTTGTGTCTCCAGGACAGGAAGTGAAGAAAAATGTTCCTAACCTGTGTCTCCCAGCCAAAAAAAAAGAAAAGAAAAGATGGGCATGCACCAATGACCTGAACATTTTCAATAAAGCTTTATTGTTCGGAAAGAGGCGCACAGAAGAAGCCCCGTCTGGGAACCTCCCCACTCTGGAGACTGGCAGACAGTGCTTCTATTGACTTCAATGGACACGCTTGGCAAGCAACGCTGCCTACCAAATATGACATGCTGTATAAAATTTGGATGGTGTCGGAGGATATTGGATGGTATTGGTGGGGGGGTATTGGGCATTATCAGGGTATTGAATATTATCGGAGGGTATTGGATGGTATCGGAGGGTATTGAATGTTATCGGTGGTGAACTGGATGGTATCGGAGGGTATTGGACGATATCGGAGGGTATTGGACGATATCGGAGGGTATTGGATGGTATCGGAGGGTATTGGATGGTATCGGAGGGTATGGGATGATATTGGGTGGTATTGGATGGTATCGGATGGTATTGGACGGTATCGGAGGGTATTGGATGGTATCGGAGGGTATTGGATGGTATTGGAGGATATTGGATGGTATTGGATGGTATTGGACGGTATTGGATGGTATCTGATGATATTGGATGGTATCGGAGGGTATTGGATAGTATCGGAGGGTATTGGATGATATCGGACGGTACTGGATGGTATCAGATGGTATTGGATGGTATCGGAGGGTATTGGATGGTATCGGAGGGTATTGGATGGTATTGGATGGTATTGGACGGTATCGGAGGGTATTGGATGATATCGGACAGTATTAGATGGTATCGGAGGGTATTGGACGGTATCGGAGGGTATTGGACGGTATCGGAGGGTATTGGATGGTATTGGAGCGTATTGGATGGTATTGGAAGGTATTGGATGGTATCAGAGGGTATTGAAGGGTATCGGAGGGTATTGGACGGTATCGGAGGGTATTGGATGGTATCGGAGGGTATTGGATGGTATTGGAGGGTATTGAATGTTATCGGAGGGTATCAGATGTTATCGGAGGGTATTGGACGGTATCGGAGGGTATTGGACGGTATCGGAGGGTATTGAATGTTTTTGGAGGGTATCGGAGGTTATCGGACGGTATTAGACGGTATCGGAGGGTATTGAATGTTATCAGTGGGGAACTGGATGGTATCGGAGGGTATTGGACGATATTGGAGGGTATTGAATGGTATCGGACAGTATTGGACGTATCAGAGGGTATTGGATGGTATCGGAGGGTATTGGATGGTATCGGAGGGTATTGGACGGTATCGGAGGGTATTGGATGGTATTGGAGCGTATTGGATGGTATTGGAGGGTATTGGATGGTATTGGACGGTATTGGACGGTATCGGAGGGTACGGGATGGTATTGGACGGTATTGGAGGGTATTGAAGGGTATCGGAGGGTATTGGATGGCATAGGAGGGTATTAAATGTTATCAGAGGGTATTGGATGCTATTGGAGGGAATTGGATGGTATCAAAGGGTATTGGGCGGTATCGGAGGGTATTGAATGTTATCGGAGGGTATTGGATGGTATCGAAGGGTATTGGTCGGTATCGGAGGGTATTGAATGTTATCGGAGGGTATTGGATGGTATTGGAGGGTATTGGATGGTATTGGAAGGTATTGGATGGTATCAGAGTGTATTGAATGTTATCGGAGGGTTTTGGACGATATCGGAGGATATTGGACGGTATCGGAGGGTATTGAATGTCATTGGAGGGTATTAGACGGTATCGGAGGATATTGAATGTTATCGGAGGGTATTGAATGTCATTGGAGGGTATTAGACGGTATCGGAGGATATTGAATGTTATCGGAGGGTATTGAATGTTATTGGAGGGTATTGGACGGTATCGGGGGGTATTGAATGTTATCGGAGGGTATTGGAATGTATCGCAGGGTATTAAATGTTATCGGATGGTATCGGATGTTATTTGGATTTTATTGGACGGTATCAGAGGGTATTGGATGGTATCGGAGGGTATTGAATGTTATCGGAGGGTATCAGAATGTTATTTGGATTTCATTGGACGGTATCAGAGGGTATTGGATGGTATCGGGGGGTATTGGACAGTAGAAGAAAGAAAGAAAGAATGAGAAAGAAATAAGATAGATAGATAGATAGATAGATAATTAGAATGTGAAGAATCCTCTTGATTTAGGGACACTGTGTATTATAGGGACAGTTAGGGGAGCTGCAGAATTCACACATGGTGCAGTCAGCACTCAGACTGAACGTACGGCAACCAATATACTAAGCACCTGAACTGAAGGAAGACCTTACTCGGATCGCTGTGACTTTAAGAAGGATATCTCTACGTGAACGGCCGGAGGCGAATCCTATCCTCTGTCATATGTGACCTATACATTGTAACCAGAGATCAGAGTCCATTGTCTACCATTAGGACAGGCAGGAGGGAGGGCAGCACCTTGCCCCCCCCCCCCCCCCCCCCGAATCAATCCCCAATTCATAGGGATCATCTTCCCAGCACAGCGTCAGTTCTTCTGCTACCATCCCATCAGGGAAAGAGGAGCAATCAGTACAAGGAACCTTCCTCCTGGAGAAGAGCTGCAGGAGTTCACTAATAAGATAAAATTACACATTTTCTCCTGGTCAGTCTGTGTCCCAAATAAAGCAACAACAAATAAATAAATATTAAACAATAACAAATGATAAAATAATAATACATAATAAACTATAATAAAAGATAAAAATAAATAATAAACAATACATAAATAATAAACAATATAAATAATAAATAATAATAGGTGATAAACAATAAGTAAAAATAACTACATAAAAAATAAACAATAGTTAGTGATAAAATAATAACACATAATAAACCATAGTAAGTGATAAAAATAAAAATAAATAATAAACAAATTAAATTATAAAGTAATAATAGGTGATAAACAATAAATAATAAACAATATAAAAAAATACATAAATAATAAACAATAGTTAATGATAAAATAATTACACATACTAAACCATAGTAAATTATAAAAATAACTAATAAATGATAAAGTAATAATAGGTGATAAACAATAAATAATAAACAAATATTAAAAATAAATACATAAATAATAAACAGTAGTCAATGATAAAATAATAACACATAATAAAGCGTAGCAAATGATAAAAAAATACAAATATCTAATAAATGATAAAGTAATAATAGGTGATAAACAATAAACAATAAGCAAATATTAAAAATAAATACATAAATAATAAACAGTATTCAATGATAAAATAATACCACATAATAAACCGTATTAAATGATAAAAATAAATAATAAACAAAATAAATGAAAAAATAATAACAAATGATAAACAAAAAAAACAAAAACAAATATTAAACAATAAATGAATAATAAGCAATAATAAATGATAAAATAGTAATGCATAATAAACCATAATAAATGATAAACAAAATGAATAATAAACAAAATAAATGATAAAGTAATAATACATATTAAACAAGAAACAAGTATGAAAAATAAACAAAAAATAAAAAACAATAGTTAATGATAAAATAATAACACATAATAAACCATAGTTAATGATAAAAATAAAAATAAATAATATAAATGATAAAGTAATAATATGTGATAAACAATAAATAATAAACAAATATTTAAAAAATAAAAAAAATAAATGATAAAATAATGACACATAATAAACCACAGTAAATGATAAAATTAAAAATAAATAATAAACAAAATAATTGATAAAATAATAATAAATGATAAACAAAAAAAATGAACAAATATTAAACAATTAATAAATAATAAACAATCATAAAACCATCATTTTCTTGAGCCTCGTGGCAGATCGGTTCTTGTGCAGGTTTTCCCAAACATCTGTGCAAGGGCCTTTTCCCACATTTGCGCAAAGACAGCAGTCCCTAACCCTTGTCACCTTTGCACACAGGGGAGATTTACCTTCACTTCCTGTCCCATAGACAGAACAGGAAGTGGGGATGTCCCTCGTGGTCACCAGTGTCACCAGAACTGGTGTCCCCATTGGAATTTTTCCCCTCTATTCCTGCTCCGGTGACAACCCAAAATTTGGGATCTTCCGCTGATGTTGGTACACAGGACCAATAGAGAGGCCGGACCTCCCTAATGGGGACACAGACAGCAATAAAAACCTGACAGGGGTTCTAATCCCTCTCCACTCCACCCAAAACTAAAATAAAATCATACTTGAAAAGTTTTGTGCGTCTTTCATATTTCAACACACTTGTGGCTGGGGGGGTGATAAAAACTTGTTGAGCCTCTAGAAAGGTCGCTGATGGTGTTACACGCCATGGCAAAAATCCCCCCCCCCCCCCCGTCAACAGTACCGTCCAACAAACGCGACTCACTCCCCAACCTCCCCGATACTGCGTACAAGGAGGTCGCGGCGCGGTGGAGGGGATTTTTAGAGGTTATAACAGGTGGTAAGAAGGTGACATACCAATCAGATGACTGAATCAACTGAATCCAGAACCAGCCAGGAAATTAGCATTTTCAGGAGGTGAGTAATGAGTTCCTCTGACAATCATTTACCGGGTGAAATGTGTACAATGTAGCTGTGGAATCTGTTTGGGGAAAAAAAACAATGTAACCAAGAAATCCAGTGCCGTATCACCAAACAGGCAAAGTAGGTCCAAATCATCTGGGGGGAGGGGGGATTATAACACCTTCAACTCTACTGGGAAGGCCATCCACAAGGTTTAGGAGTGTGTCTATAGGGATGTTTGACCGTTCTTCTAGAAGTGCATTTGTGAGGTCAGGCACTGATGTTGGACGAGAAGGCCTGGCTCGCAGTCTCCGCTCTAATTCATCCCAAAGGTGTTCTATAGGGTTGAGGTCAGGACTCTGTCAAGTTCCTCCACCCCAAACTCGCTCATCCATGTCTTTATGGACCTTGCTTTGTACACTGGTCCAAATCATTTGGTGGAGGGGGGATTATGGTGTGTGGGGGGGATTATGGTGTGGGGGGAGGGGGGATTATGATGTGGGGTTGTTTTTCAGGGGTTGGGCTTGGCCTCTTAGTTCCAGTGAAGGGAACTCTTAAGGCGTCAGCATACCAAGACATTTTGGACAATTTCATGCTCCCAACTTTGTGGGAACAGTTTGGGGATGACCCCTTCCTGTTCCAACATGACTGCACACCAGTACACAAAGCAAGGTCCATAAAGACATGGATGAGCGAGTTTGGGGTGAAGGAGCTTGACTGGCCTGAACAGAGTCCTTACCTCAACCTGATAGAACACCTTTGGGATGAATTAGAGCGGAGACTGCAAGAGCTAGGCCTTCTCGTCCAACATCAGTGCCTGACCTCACAAATGCTCTTCTGGAAGAATGGTCAAACATTCCCATAGACACCCTCCTAAACCTTGTGGACGGCCTTCCCAGAAGAGTTGAAGCTGTTATAGCTGCAAAGGGCGGAGCCAACTCAATATTGAACCCTACAGACTAAGACTGGGATGCCATTAAAGTTCATGTGTGTGTAAAGGCAGGCGTCCCAATACTTATGAAATATAATGGTGTATTTTCCAGTTGGGGTTTGGGGACACCACATTTAACGCGGCACTATGTCTATGTAAGGTAATACTTTTGACAATATACTGTATATATATATATATATATATATATATATATATATATATATATATATATATATATATATATATATATACATGGGGGAGGAGGGGGAAATGTCTACATACAATGATAGAAGGACATCTCTTCCGAAATCTTTCACCGATCAGCAGCTCCAGTTCCCGTTAATTCTCCTTTATCTCCGTCACTAAACACTTTGGCAGCTCAGTATGTCTTTATTACTCATTATCTGAGGATGATCTCCTGGACGGGGACGGGGGGCGGAGTTCAGCGGAGTTTATTGCGACACTTTGTGACTCGTATCATTTTTTCCTTATCGTTAGTAAACAAGGCGAGAATGTCACAAAACGATCGTCGGTATATCTTCTACAATGAGGGGTCACCGATGTCATCTCACAGATCTGTAGGGTGGTGATCCAACCACTTCACTGGTAGATCTCCTCAATTCCAAGGGCCGGAGTTCTTTATGTCATTTGTGGGTTTTTTTTGTTCTTCATGTGTCTGGAATCTCGGTGATCTTTGTGTATTTCTCCCAGATCTGTGCAGGAATCCAGTGTGAGACTTCCTGTAATAAAGACCGCCCACTGCTGCTCTCTCCTTGTGCAGGAGGACTGGTCTGGTCTCCGCCCCTACCTGTAGTTTTCTGTAGTGGGTGGAGCCTGCTGGGTCCCTGCCACACCTTTGCTCTCTCTCCTTGTGCAGGGGGCTCCGCCCCCTCTTATAGTTTTCTGTAACGGGTGGAGCCTGCTGGGTCCCTGCCACACCTTTGCTTTTTCCTCTATGTGCAGGGTGCTCCGCCCCCTCCTGTAGCTTTTGTAGTGGGTGGAGCCTGCTGGGTCCCTGCCCCACCATTCCTCTCTTTCCTTGTGCAGGATGACTGGTCTTGTCTCCGCCCCCTTCCTGTAGTTTTCTGTAATGGGTGGAGCCTGCTGGGTCCCTGCCACACCTTTGTTCTCTCTCCTTGTGCAGGGTGCTCCGCCCCCTCCTGTAGTTTTCTGTAATGGGTGGAGCCTGCTGGGTCCCTGCCACACCTTTGCTCTCTCTCTTTTTGCAGGGTGCTCCGCCCCCTCCTGTAGTTTTCTGTAGTGGGTGGAGCCTGCTAGGTCCCTGCCCCACCTTTCCTCTCTTTCCTTGTGCAGGATGACTGGTCTTGTCTCCGCCCCTTCCTGTAGTTTTCTGTAATGGGTGGAGCCTGCTGGGTCCATGCCCCACCTTTGCTCTCTCTCCTTGTGCAGGGTGCTCCGCCCCCTCCTGTAGTTTTCTGTAATGGGTGGAGCCTGCTGGGTCCCTGCCACACCTTTGCTTTCTCTCCTTTTGCAGGATGACTGGTCTTGTCTCCGCCCCTTCCTGTAGTTTTCTGTAGTGGGTGGAGCCTGCTGGGTCCCTGCCCCACCCTTGCTCTCTCTCCTTGTGCAGGGGGCTCCGCGGCGGCACCTGTGCTTCTATGTACAATGTTGGCAGATCATGGCTGGTGGGAGGGGCCAGCAGGGGGCTGTACAGAGCTTCCTGATAACATCCCATCCCCAGGGCTGGTGCAAGGATTTTTGACACCCTAGGCGAAACCTCATTTTGCTGCCCCCCCTTGGCTTCACCCCTGACTCCACCCCCTTTTCCCTGCCCATGTATACACCACCTTTTTAATGTAGCGCCTATCAATGCAGCCTCACCAGCACCCATCAATGCAGCCTCACCAGCGCCCATCAAATTCAGCCTAACAGCGCCCATCAAATGCAGCCTCACCAACTCCCATCAATGCAGCCTCACCAACACCCATCAATGCAGCCTCACCAACGCCCATCAAATGCAGCCTCACCAATGCCCATCAATGCAGCCTCACCAACGCCCATCAAATGCAGCCTCACCAACGCCCATCAATGCAGCCTCACCAATGCCCATCAATGCAGCCTCACCAACACCCATCAATGCAGCCTCACCAACGCCCATCAAATGCAGCCTCACCAACGCCCATCAAATGCAGCCTCACCAGCGCCCATCAAATGCAGCCTCACCGGCGCCCATCAAATGCAGCCTCACCAGCGCCCATTAATGCAGCCTCACCAGAGCCCATCAAATGCAGCCTCACCAGCGCCCATCAAATGCAGCCTACCAGTGCCCTTCAATAAATGTTTACTTGCTTCCATTCATTCGGGAGTCGGGACACAGACACAGTCTTCCGCCGCTGCTGCGTCTCTGACACTATGTGTAAATGGAGCGGTGGCTGCCTGCTGATGCTGAGACTTAGTTGCTTGCTGCAGAGAGAAGAGATTAGGCACACTAGTGGCCAGGCGCCCTAGGCAGCAGGGCGCCCTAGGCGGCTGCCTAGTTTGCCTAGTGGTAGCACCGGCCCTGCCCATCCCCCTTCCCTCAGTACTCCTCTCCAGAGCCCTCAGTACTCCTCTCCAGAGCCCTCAGTCCTGATGCAAGCAGTGGGAGGAGTTATACAAAAATGCCTTGGAGGGTGGGTGCCAGGCTGGAGGAGTGGGCGTTGGTTTGCAGGCAGACCACCCCAGCTAAATGATGCTGGGCGTCCTCCAGCCAGGAAATGAGGGCGGGGCTCTATCTGGCTTGCTGTAGCTTCTAATGCACATGGTGAGAAGCTCACAGTGTGCAGTGCAATCAGAGGAAGTCGTTTCAGTCCAGGAGAGGAGCCGGTAGAAGGGAAATGTTTATTACAACGTTACAGAGAATTTGATTGTTCGTGGCACGCCCTCCCCCATCCATAAGGAAGACAGTGTGAATTTGTCTGAGGATCGATTCCGGTGACTTCATTGTGTTATGCAATCCAAACAGAGTGGGCTGTAGAGGCTTTATGGCTGGAGCTGAGTCAATACCGGCGCGGTGATGTCACCTCTACCTGGGAAGAAGTTTGGACCTTCATATATGACTTTCCTTAACTCATTCCTGGCCGGGAGATCGGCACGTCCGCTGGCTGCCGTGGTCACCAGAGAGCGTCCCGCCAGCCTAGATACGCGGAAAGGTCTTGTCGCCAAAAAATGGCAGTTCAGTTTCGACCAATGAAAAGCTGCGGCTTTCCGGTGACAGTAAAGCCGAATATGGCAGACACAAAGGATCGCGGCTCTGTGATTGGCTGCTGCAGTGGTCACATGACCAGGAGCCGGTTCCGCCAGCTCCCAATCATTAGTAGAGACCGAGAGCTTGTGTGTTTGTTTTCGTTTCATTTGTTTATTTTTTGTTTTTTGGGTCATTCGTTATGATCGAAATCGGAAAATTAGAAATTTCGTAAATTCGAAACTTTGTAATCCGGAAATTCGACAATTCGGACATTCGGAAATAGAAATTCGAAAAATCCGAAACCTGGAAATTCGAAAATTCGGAAATTCGAAAATGAGAAAATCTGAAATCCGGAAATTCTAAATAACTAACTAACTTATAATAACTAACTATTAAATTATACGTATTGGAATTTCCTTTCAAATTTGGCTGTTAGTGAAAGCAACGAATATGAACTCATCCAAAGTTACGAATCATCCGAAATAACGAATGCCGCATCTAACCAAATGGAACGGAACAAATTAATAATTAAAACTTTTTATTATTGTTGTTATTTATTGTTATTCATTCATTACGTTCCATTCGTTTATAATGAATGCAGCATTCATTATTTTGGATAATTCGTAACTTCGGATGAATTCGTATTCGCTGCGGGTCATTCGATTCGGTTTTTGGGGTCATTCGTTATGATCGAAATCCATAAATTTTAAATTTCGTAAATTTGAAAATTCGTAAATTCGAAATCCGGAAATTCAAAATAACTAATTAACTTATAATAACTAACTATTAAATTATAGGTATTGGAATTTCCTTTCAAATTTGGCTGTCAGTGAACACAACGAATACAAATTCATCCGAAGTTACGAATTATCCGAAATAACGAATGCCGCATCTAAACGAATGGAATAGAACAAATTAATAATTAAAACGTTTTATTATTATTGTTCTTTATTATTATTAATTCATTACGTTCCATTCGTTTAGATGCAGCATTTGTTATTTCGGATAATTCGTAACTTTGGATAAATTCGTATTCGTTGCGTTTCCTAACAGCCAAATTTGAAAGGAAATTCCAATACCTATAATTTAATAGTTCGTTATTAAAAGTTCGTTATTATTTCAGATTTTCAAATTTTCCGATATTCGTCCTTCTTTAGAATTTTCGTTTATTTTCAGATTTTCGAATTTTTGGATTTTCGAATTTCCAAATTTTGGGATTTTCGAATTTTAACAGTTAGTTATTATTAGTTAGTTATTATTTCAGATTTTCAAATTTTCCGATATTCGTCCTTCTTTAGAATTTTCGTTTATTTTCAGATTTTTGAATTTTTGGATTTTCGAATTTCCAAATTTTCGGATTTTCGAATTTTAACAGTTAGTTATTATTAGTTAGTTATTATTTCAGATTTTCAAATTTTCCGATTTTCGTTCTTCTTTAGAATTTTCGTTTATTTTCAGATTTTCGAACGTTTGGATTTTCGAATTTCCGAATTCTCAAATTTTCGGGTTTTTAAATTTTCGGATTTTTGAATTTTCAGATTTTTGAATTTCCGAATTTCATAATTTTCGAATTTTCAAATTTTTGGATTTCCCAATTTCTGGATTTTCGAACTTTTGAATTTCGTAAATTCGTAAATATGGAATTGCGGGAATTAGAAAATACGTAAGTTTGGAATTTTCGAATATTCGAATTTACGATTATTCTGAAAAATTTTGTTGAACGGTTTTTCGTTAATTCGGATACTTACAAATTTATGAATTTGTCGAAATTCGTTAAAAAAACGAATTCGGAAGGAAGCGAATTGCACATGTCTAATGAGCGGGCTCTCAGTTCGGAAAGCTCTGCAGCCCCTAGACGCCAATGTACGGCATGTGAGTGCTAAAGCCCGCCCTTTTTTGCTGCCACACTTTAAGAAGTTAATATCTCATGCAGTGTTTTTTTTTTTTTAATGCAAGCCATGGTGAATTTGACCTGAAATCAGCTTTGTGCCGTTCCTGTACAGTAGAGCTCATACTTGGAGAGGGAGGGTCAGCACAATTTGCCTCAGCTGTGTTGCATTGTTCATCTTCTAACAAAGCAGCATTCTGACAGGAGGAGAGATCACAGAGATGAGCTCATCAGTCCACTGCTTCTTCTTCCACTGTTCCAGTGTGGGGAGGAAGAAGACCTGTAAGTATTACTGAGCTGCAGCAGAAAAAGGGGGGCTGTGTGGCAGAGATGTGTAAATATAGGTGGACAGAAATAAGGATCGTTTGACAGGTTGGGCCGAACGCTGTACCAAGTGTATCCCTCTTCCTGATTGGCCAGGAGGAGAAGCAGGAAGACATTAGCGAAGAATAATTCACCCACTCTTTTTGAAGCCAATTAGAGCCTTAGGCTTTAATCACGAGCTTCAAAAAAAAAAAAGAAAAAAAAACAGATTGAAATCCACTTCTGACAAGTTTTCCTGACACCAAGAGCTTCTGAAAGCGATCCAGCTGGTAATTAGCCATTCGGAACGCTTTCATGAAAAAGCCGACTGAAAAAAAAAATGACTGCGGTTATGGCTGATAGCTATATCCATATCCAAACCACTTGCAAACCGCAACCTATATATACGTATATTGCAGTCGGCAAGTGGATAATGTTCAGTTGGCTGTGTGAGGGCGTGGAATGCATTGGCTGTTCACCAGTTCGGAAAACACCTGAATTGGCAGGGTGTTTGACCATTTATTCGGCCCGCTGAACGCCCCACAATGCACTGCGAGGCGCACAGTATATTCTAAGCACTTATTGGCTGAGGCAATGAATCAGGGCACCCTCCAATCAGGGCACAGAGTACTGTCAGAGTTGTGTGCTATAGTCAGTTATTGTGATTCTATTGTGAGTGTAGAGTGTCAGTGTAGTATGAATATAGTGATAGTGCAGCGTCAGTGTAGTGCGTCCATGCAGTTTTACTGTAGTGTCAGTGTAGTGTGTCAGGGCAGTTTTACTGCATTATATTGTAGTGCATTAGTGCAGTTTTACTGCAGTATATTGCAGTGCGTCAGTGCAGTTTTACTGCAGTACATTGAGGTGTGTTAGTGCAGTTTTACTGCAGTATATTGAAGTGCATCAGTGCAGTTTTACTGCAGTATATTGCAGTGCATCAGTACAGTTTTACTGCAGTATATCGCAGTGCATCAGTGCAGTTTTACTACAGAATATTGCTGTGCGTCAGTGCAGTTTTACTGCAGTATTTTGCAGTGCATCAGTGCAGTTTTACTTCAGTATATAACCGTGCATCAGTACAGTTTTACTGCAGTATATTATAGTGCGTCAGTGCAGTTTTACTGCAGTATATTGTAGCGCGTCAGTGCAGTTTTACTGCAGTATATTGTATTGCATCAGTGTAGTTTTACTGCAGTATATTGAAGTGCATCAGTGCAGTTTTACTGCAGTATATTGTAGTGCATCTGTGCAGTTTTACTGCAGTATATTATAGTGTGTCAGTGCAGTTTTACTGCAGTATATTGTAGTGCATCAGTGTAGTTTTACTATAGTATAATGTAGTGTGTCAGTGCAGTTTTACTGCAGTATATTGAAGTGCATCAGTGCAGTTTTACTGCAGTATATTGAAGTGCATCAGTGCAGTTTAATGCAGTATATTGAAGTCCATCAGTGCAGTTTTATTGCAGTATATTGCAGTGCGTCAGTGTAGTTTTACTGCAGTATAATGAAGTGCGTCAGTAGAGTTTTACTGCAGTATATTGTCGTGTGTCAGTGGAGTGTGTCTGTCTAGTGCAGTGTTTTACAACACATTACATAACATTTAGTGCTGTATACACCCCTTTTTATTTTTTTTCTTCTCTGCTGCGTGTTATTTTCTTTTGTCCCGTGCCTGTCCCCTTTTTTGGAATTGTGAGTTTTTCTGACTTTTTTTCCCTTTTTTTTTTTTTTTTCAATTTTGACATTTCTATCAGCGGCAGTCCTCAAGTTAAAGTGCACCAGACACCACTCTCCATTGATTAAAGTGCATCCAATTACACATTTCCCCTTCTCTATTACGTGTATTCTAAAAATCTCTAATCTTCTTGCCAGTGCTCTACATTGTGGCCTCATCATACAGACTGGCTCCCCCAAACAGTTGTTTACAAAATAAAGAAAGCTTGCAGGGAAAATGTCTTTTTTTTTTTCTTTATAAATGTCATTTTTGCTGCAGCAGGTTCTATACATGCTGCAGATGTGACACTTTACAGGCAGACTAAGGGGACCTCCCAGGCACTATGTTTAAAGGATTTTTTCACTTTTATTGTTTCACTTAAATTATCATTAAATCACTGCTCATTTAATAATTTATTTTTTTTTACTTTTTTTTTACATTGATGCGTGTCCCCTAGGGCAGTACCCAGGCCCCCACACTCTTTGTATGCCCAAAAACTTGCATATAAGCTTGCAAAATGGGGACTTTTGATTTTTCAGTTCGGATCTCATAAATTTTAACGGGGTTCGTTGTTCGGCTCTGAACTTTAGCGATGTTCAAAAGTTCTGGTGCAAACTGAAAAGGGGGGGGTGTTCGGCTCACCTCTAGTGTGGAACAATCATGTACAGTGGCAGACCAGACATTTGATGTTGATTTATTAATGGCAAATAGACTGTACATTTTGTGAAGTGCAGATGCTCCAGAGCGTTTATTATTGTGTTTATTAAAAGTCAGCAGCTACAAAAAGTGTAGCTGCTGACTTTTAACAAACACACACACACACACCTGTCCCATGGTCCAGCAATGCAGCCTCCCGAACCCTCGGTTCTCTCCCTTGCCTCACCGCGGCGCTGGCATCACAAGTGGGGGCATCTGACTGTGACAGCTTACGGCGTCACAGCTGGGTGCACACTGCGCATGCGCACTACGCATGAGCGAGTCGCGCACGCCTCCCCATTGGTCAGGCAATCTTCTGGTACCTTTGACGTGTCCCAGAAAATTGTAAGAAGGGAGGGGAGGAGGAGGACTGTCAAAACTAGGTACCTGCACCCCCCAAATAAAATGGCAAGGCAAATGTGGCATATTTGGGGGGGGGAAGTGCTTAAAGCTGAATTTCCCCTCTGGGTGGAGCTCTGCTTTAATAAATGAGCAGAAGCTCTGCTGACTTCCATTATCCTTGTCTTGCCTTGTCTTGTCTTGTGGTGGGACGGCGCTGGAACCGCCACTCATCGCAGAGCTGCCTGAATAAGCCTTAAAAATTAAAAAAAAAAACTAAAGTTCCTCTTTACAGTGCCTAGAAAAAGTATTCATACCCCTTGACATTTTCCACATTTTGTCATCTTACAACCAAAAACGTAAATGTATTTTATTGGGATTTTATGTGATAGACCAACACAAAGTGGCACATAATTGTGAAGTGGAAGGAAAATGATAAATTGTTATCAATTTTTTTTACAAATAAATATGTGAAAAGTGTGGGGGGTACATTTGTATGGCGCCCCCCGGAGTCAATACTTTGTAAAACCCCCTTTTTTTTGCAATTACAGCTGCAAGTCTTTTTGGGGATGTCTCTACCAGCTCTGCACATCTAGAGACTGAGGGACATTTTTGCCCATTCTTCTTTGCAAAATATCTCAAGCTCTGTCAGATTGGATGGAGAGCGTCTGTGAACAGCAATTTTCAAGTCTTGCCACAGATTCTCGATGTGATTTAGGTCTGGACTGTGACTGGGCCATTCTAACACATGAATATGCTTTGATCTAAACCATTCCATTGTAGCTCTGGCTGTATGTTTCGGGTCGTTGTTCTTCTGGAAGGTGAACCTCCGCCCCGGTCTCAAGTCTTTTGCAGACTCTAACAGGTTTTCTTCTAAGATTGCCCTGTATTTGTCTCCATCCATCTTCCCATCAACTCTGACCAGCTTCCCTGTCCCTGCTGAAGAAAAGCATCCCCACCACATGATGCTGCCACCACCATGTTTCACGGTGGGGATGGTGTGTTCAGGGTGATGTGCAGTGTTAGTTTCCCCCACACATAACGTTTTACTTTTAGGCCAAAAAGTACATTTTGGTCTCATCTGACCAGAGCACCTTCTTCCACATGTTTGCTGTGTCCTCCACATGGCTTCTCACAAACTACAAACAGGACTTCTTATGACTTTCTTTCACCAATGTCTTTCTTCTTGTCACTCTTCCATAAAGGGCAGATTTGTGGAGAACACGACTAATAGTTGTCCTGTGGACAGATTCTCCCCCCTGAGCTGTGGATCTCTGCAGCTCCTCCAGAGTTACCATGGACCTCTTGGCTCTTCTCTGATGAATGTTCTCCTTGCCCGGCCGGTCAGTTTAGGTGGACGGCCATGTCTTGGTAGGTTTGCAGTTGTGCCATACTCTTTCCATTTTCCGATGATGGATTGAACAGAGCTCCGTGAGATGTTCAAAGCTTGGGAGATTTTTTTATAACCTAACCCTGCTTTATACTTCTCCACAACTTTATCCCTGACCTGTCTGGTGTGTTCCTTGGCCTTCATGATGCTGTTTGTTCTCTAAGGTTCTCTAACAAACCTCTGAGGGCTTCACAGAACAGATGTATTTATACTGAGATAAAATTACACACAGGTGGACTCTATTTACTAATTTGGTGACATCTGAAGGCAATTGGTTCCACTAGATTTTAGTTAGGGGTATCAGAGTAAAGGGGGCTGAATACTAATGCCCCCCCACACTTTTCATATATTTATTTGTATCATTTATCATTTTCCTTCCACTTCACAATTATGTGCCACTTTGTGTTGGTCTATCACATAAAATCCCAATAAAATACATATATGTTTTTGGTTGTAACATGGCAAAATGGAACATTTCATAGGGGTATGAATACTTTTTCAAGGCTCTGTAAATTAAATTTTAACTGCATTTCAATGTAATTGGATACATTAAAGGGTGTTTTTTTCCCCCACATCATACATTTGACATCCAGCCTTATTACCCGGCCCCGTATTATCACGCCACCACACACGCTGCGACCACCGAACGCTCGGATTAAGTCGAAATGGGAAACGTTACATTGCGCAATGGCGGTTTTCCGCTTTGTTAACCCTCCCCGTGCGCTATTTTTTTGTTGGGGGGCGGCCCAGCGACCTTTCCGGACGGAGGGCTTAGCAGAGAGGCAGAAGCCGAGGAAGGAGAGCGTGTTTTATCTGCGATGGGGCAGCGCGGAACTCCGTGTGGTTGATAATTTACATGAGAAATGGCCCCGCTGCAAAAAAAAAAAAAGGCCATTTCATCCCCATTGTTTCAGTAACGCAGCTGTCATTTGTGCGACGTGACGCCTGCGTCCTTGTACCATGCTAATTTTTCCAGGGACAATTTTTTTCCACAATGAGCTGTGCGGCTTCTAACAGAAATCTCTTTATGGGCCGAGCCCCAGGGAGTTCCCAAGTCTGCCAGGCCGAACAATAGGCCAGAGCTGTAAGCGAGCTTGTCTGTGGACATAATATGGCATGAAGGGTATTGAGGCAGCCTCCAATCTGCCCGCCGTTAACACCTGGTAAAAAAAAAAAAATGCCTTCTGGAAATTAATCAAGATATCAATCAATGGCTGACAAAAACACCGCGGCCCTTCCATGCCGTAAAAGCCGGCGGAGATGTCTTCTGTCACTAATAGTACATTACGTTTTACTAATGACCTTCCACGATGGCTCACATAAAGGGCCGGGGGAAAAGGGGGCGGCCCGGGGGGGCCCCACTCCGACCATGGAAAGGGGGGGGGGGACGGTGGAGGGGAGAGAGTGACCGCAATGGGGGGCGTTCAGCCATCAAACCAGCAACCACTGCGGATTAAGGGACTCATGTACATGGGCAGAAAAATCGCTGCTTTTAAAGGCGTTTTTTTTTTTTTTTTTTTTATCCATTCCAGCCAATGGGTCCATGCACATTGTGGCGTGTAGATTCGTATTTTAGAGCAGCGTTCGGGGGCATAAAAAAGGGAGGAGCTTACTGGCATCATTTTTGCGCAGTATATACGCATAAATTCAACCCATAAATAAATTCCTGTTCTGGGCAGTAGAATTATTTTACATTCATACGCTTCCAAAACGCCATACACCCGTAAGAGGTGCTTTGTGATTGGCTAGATCATAGCTCCCAACCGTCCCGGATTTCGAGGGACTGTCCCGAATTTGGAACAATGTCCCTCTGTTCTGCCTTGTGTAATGACTAGACATGTGCAGAACGAAAAAAAATTCATTTTGTTTCGTTATTTACATAAATTTGTTTAGTTAAATTCCTTTCATTCGTTTAATTTGTTTTCGGAATTAGTTTTGTTAATTAGTTTTCTGGAAATTAATCAAGATATCAATGAATGGGTGACAAAAACACCGCGGCCCTTCCACGCCGTAAAAGCCGGCGGAGATGTCTTCTGTCACTAATAGTACATTACGTCTTACTAATGACCTTCCATGATGGCTCACATAAAGGGCCAGGGGAAAAGGGGGCGGCCCGGGGGGGCCCCACTCCGACCATGGAAAAGGGGGGGGGGCGGTGGAGGGGGGAGAGTGACCGCAATGGGGGGCCGTTCAGCCATCAAACCAGCAACCACTGCGGATTAAGGGACTCATGTACATGGGCAGAAAAATCGCTGCTTTTAAAGGCGTTTTTGTTTTTTTTAATTAGCAATTCCAGCCAATGGGTCCATGCACATTGTGGCGTGTAGATTCGTATTTTAGAGCAGCGTTCGGGGGCATAAAAAAGGGAGGAGCTTACTGGCATCATTTTTTGCGCAGTATATACGCATAAATGCACCCCATAAATAAATTCCTGTTCTGGGCAGTAGAATTATTTTACATTGATACGCTTCCAAAACGCCATACACCTGTAAGAGGGGCTTTGTGATTGGCTAGATCATAGCTCCCAACCGTCCCGGATTTCGAGGGACTGTCCCGGATTTGGAACAATGTCCCCCTGTTCTGCCTTGTGTCATGATTAGACATGTGCAGAACGAAAAAAAAAATATTTTCGTTTCGTTATTTACATAAATTTGTTTAATTTGTTTTCGGAATTAGTTGTGTTCATTAGTTTTCGAATCAATTTAGAATAGTTTAATAAATAAAGAAATCGAATAGAAAATTTTTATTTATTTTTTTCTATTCTATTCCTTTATTTTCTAGTCTTTTTTATTATTTTCGGAAATTGGAAAACTATTCGAATTCGAGAGCCTTTCGAATTGGAAAACCTTTCGAATTTGAAAACTTTTTGAATGCGAAAACTTTTCGAATTCGAACAGTTTTCCAATTCGAAAAGTTCTCGAATTCGAATAGTTTTCCAATTTCCAAAAATAATCAAATGGACTAGAAAATAATAGAATAGAAAAAAAATAAATAAAAAATTTCTATTCTATTTCTTTATTTTCTATTCTATTTTATTCTGTTTGGAAATTGGAAAACTATTTGAATTCGAAAACTTTTCAAATTTTAAATTGAAAACTATTTGAATTCGAAAAGTATTCGGAAACTGAATTTAAATTTCGTCCAAATTTTTTTTTTTTCGTTATTTCAGATTCGTTTAAATTCGGTACTATTCTAATTCAGAAATTTGGATACATCCGAATTTCCCAATAACAAAAATTCATTCGAATTTTAATTCAAAACGAAACGAACTGCACATGTCTAGTAATGACAGAGATCTACTGCTCCCTGTGATCGGGAGCAGTGATCGCTGTCATATCCTAGGTAGCCCCTCCCCCCTACAGTTAGAATCACTCCCTAGGACACTCTTAACCCCTTCATTGCCCCCTCGTGGTTAACCCCTTACCTGCCAGTGTCATTTGCACAATATTATTATTATTATTATTATACAGGATTTATATAGCGCCAACAGCTTACGTAGCACAATAATCAGTGCATTTTTATAGCACTGATCGCTGTATAAATGACAATGGTCCCAAAATAGTGTCAAAAGTGTCCAATGTGTCCACCATAATGTCGCAGTCATGATAAAAATCGCAGATCGCCGCAATTACTAATAAAAAAAAAATAATAATAAAAATAAAATAAAAATGCCATAAAATGCTATTTTGTAGACGCTATAACTTTTGCGCAAACCAATCAATACACGCTTATTGCGATTTTTTTTACCAAAAATATGTAGAAGAATACGTATCGGCCTAAACTGAGGGAAAAAAAAAAATTTAATATATTTTTGGGGGATATTTATTATAGCAAAAAGTAAAAAATATTGGTTTTTTTTTCAAAATTGTCACTCTTTTTGTTTTGTTTATAGCGCAAAAAATAAAAAACGCTGAGGTGATCAAATACCACCAAAAGAAAGCTCTATTTGTGGGAAAAAAAGGACATCAATTTTGTTTGGGTACAGCGTCGCATGACCGCGCAATTGTCAGTTAAAGCGACGCAGTGCCGAATCGCAAAAAAATGGCCCGGTCATTCAGCAGCCAAATCTTCCGGGGCTGAAGTGGTTAAAGGCACTACCAAAAAACAATGAATTATGTAAAAAAAAATATATGTTACAAAAACAGTATAGGCAAGGTGCTGAACATGGTCATGAATACTAAAAACTCAAGGTATACAACAATGGAGATACAGTATCCTAGACCCGACGCGTTTCAGAGCTGATTGTTGTCTCCTTCATCAGGACACAACATTCCTGGCTGTTGCCCTATATATGCCCAAAGGAAGATTTATCGACACCAATAGGGTTGCTGCACTTTACTGAATGTACTCAAGAAATGGCATAAACACACACATCACATCAGGGCCATCTTAATAGCATCATGGGCCTCCGGGCAAAGTAAGACACTGGGGCCCCTACCAGCCAATCCCAATTTACGCACCCGCTCTCAAGAAATAAAGTATAAATAGTTGATAGAATTAAACATATATTTATTAGTACTTTCATTAAAAATTGATTTTAAACAATAAAAAAATGCCATAAATCAAAGACTAATCAACACAAAGGGCACAATACAGGAAGAGGGAGGCAGAAATGAACAGTACAGGGGGAGGGGTCAGGAGGGCACAATACTTGGATCAGGAGGGCACAGTACAGGTTTTGGGATGCTTCCCAGGACACGGCCATCCCGGAATAGCTTAGTAAAAAGCATGACTGTCACAGAAAATCCGGGACAGTTGGCCAATATGATGTAATGCAAGATTATCATAGGGCCCCCCATGCACCTGGGGCCCCTGGGCACGGCCCAGGGGTGCCCATGCATTAAGATGGCCCTGCATCACATTAACATACTGTCCAGAGTCTACTGTCAAGTGACAGTACACAGTCAATCCCATAGCTCCCAACTGTCCCGGATTTTGAGGGACTGTCCCTGATTTGGAAACAAAGTCCCCCTGTCCCTCTTTCCTCCTCATTTGTCCCTCATTTTGGTCTGATCTATAGAGTTGTAAATAAAATGCACTTTATCTTTCAAAAAAGTATTTCCTGTTGCTAAGTCTTTCTCTCAATTTCTAAATTGCTGCATTTCTAAACTTCAAAAAAATGATTTTTGTATAAATCTCCTTTAAGGGGGGCGTGGCAGGGGCGTGTGTCCTATGCCTACATACTTTTGCTAATAGGTGTCTCTCGTTCCTATCTCAAAAAGTTGGGAGGTATGGTCAATCACATGGGTTGGACGGTCCGCAGCAGTCACATGTGAAAGCATCATGTAGCACTTTTAAGCACCATCTCCTTCTGACAGTCTCACCTTCCATCTGGGGTCATTAGTACTCACAGGAATGGGATCTCTGTAGGCCCCTCCTCCATAGGTACACTTTTCCTGGGACCCTCCAGGAGGATAGCTTCACTCAGGGAACTCTTGGCCTGGCCTAAAAGGCCTTTTACAACCTGCCCTAGCCCCCACCTCTATAAGGGTCAGGAAGTCTACAGCCTTGGGCTCTCTTGGGTGCAGGTCTACTCCTCCCCAGCCAGCCCTGTCCAGGACCACCAGGTGCAGATTACATCTGTACTGGTGTGGGGTACAAACACTTTACCGGCACAGACATTTTTTTTTCCCGTAGTTTACACTTTAGGGTTATAAAAGACCTGGGTGCCCCAAGGAGAGTAGTAACCATGTGCACTGCAGTGAACAGTGGGTGTGGCCAAACTGCTTGTGCTGACATCATAACCCCCCCCCCCCCCCAGTGATGCTGAACCTTCCCTCAGACAGCCGCCCGTCCAGACAGCACCAGATTTGGGTGTGGCTGTCTCGGTCACTTGAGAAGCCACACCCCGGTCTGAATAACGAGACACATAATTCAAAACCCGGACTGTCCGGGTGAATCCTGGACAGGTGGCAACCCTAGCCCTGAGTACACTGGGGCTCCCAACCTGGCTTATAATTGGGCACTGACTCACCCATGATGGCACTGCAAGAGGGCTCTAACCAAAAGGGACCTAACACCTGATGACACTGTCAGCTGTAACCAGACACTATTCTAGAACAGAGCCACCTAGTGGCAGACTAGCTAACTGCGCCTGCCTACACATGCATAAACGCACATAATTACACGCCAAAAATGCAGCTTTGTACCGTCTCCTTTCAGAAAGTTCCAGCACAAATAGAAGTGCTTGAACCACTTCCAGCCCTTAGGCCCTATATATAAATATATATATATATACCGTATTTATCGGCGTATAACACGCGCCGGCGTATAACACGCACCCCAAGTTTAGGAGAGAATTTTAAGGAAAAAAACTTTTAGGAGGGAAGTTTAAGGAAAAGAAACTTACATTAAAATGCCCATCAATGCAGCCTCATCAGTGTTCATCTGCAGCCTTGTTAGGGTCATTGCAGCCTTTTCAGTGTCAGTGCAGCCTTGTCAGTGCAGCCTTGTCCCCAGTGCAGCCTTGTCCCCAGTGCAGCCTTGTCCCCAGTGCAGCCTTGTCAATGCAGCCTTGTCCCCAGTGCAGCCTTGTCAATGCAGCCTTGTCCCCAGTGCAGCCTTATCAATGCAGCCTTGTCCCTGCAGCCTTGTCCCCAATGCAGCCTTGTCCCTGCAGCCTAGTGTCCATGCTCCATGCCTCCTGCCGCTGCCGCCGCCGCCATACACATGTGAGTAGTTTTAAATATGGCGCCGCGGAGTTCGGAGGGACTCGGCGCCGGCGGAAGTGAACGAACGCCGCCGAGATACACATAGCCGAGGGTTCTCGGCTCTTTCCGGCGCCGCTCACAGTCCCGCCCAGTCCCGCCCTATGATGGACATAACACAGGTCCAATGGCGGGACTGGGCGTGACAGTGAGCGGCGCCGGAAAGAGCCGAATACACCCGACTATGTGTATCTCGGCTCTGTGATTTCGGCGGCGCTCGTTCAGCACTGCCGAGCCCCTCCGAAGTCCGCGGCGCCATATTTGAAACTACTCGCTATGTAAATGTCGGCGGCGATCGCCGACATTCACATAGCGATAGCGGGAATCGGCGTATAACACGCACCCACGACTTTCCCCTGATTTTAAGGGGAAAAAAGTGCGTGTTATACACCGATAAATACGGTATATATATATATATATATATATATATATATATATATATATATGGCCTTGGATGGAAGCAGTTATAGCAGGATTATGGCTGCAGCCAGGGATGGGTTTTAGGTAAAAGTGATCCAACAGCCACCCAATCACTGTTATAGGGCTTAGAAGCCAACCCCCCTCCCCTCCTGCTGCCATTCCTGGGGAGCCCTGCACCACTGCAAACTAGGGTTGCCACCTGTCCAGGATTCACCCGGACAGTTCTGAGTCAGAACTTCTGACTGCCTGAAACCCGGACACATTATTCAGACTGGACTATGGCTTCCCAGCAGGTTTGCTGGCTGTAGTTGGCTTAGCTAAGAGTGTCTGTAAAACTCTTTTTTACACTGTCCAAAGCCAACACTAACAAAACTAACAATTCCCCCAACCCCCCCCCCCCCCTTCACCCCCACACTGATGGGAGAGGAGAGAAGGCT
Source organism: Lithobates septentrionalis (assembly GCA_037952835.1). Classification (NCBI taxonomy): domain Eukaryota; kingdom Metazoa; phylum Chordata; class Amphibia; order Anura; family Ranidae; genus Lithobates; species Lithobates septentrionalis. The sequence goes on along the minus strand of JBBDGP010003101.1, from coordinate 60,190 downwards.
CGCTCTGCACCTCTTCCTCCCACCCCTTCCCCTCTGTGTCTGCCCACACTCCAATCCCCGGCACTGTGCCTCAGAAAAGGATAGCCGGGGCCAGAAACTGGAAGTCCAGCAGCCTCAGATACATCTGAATGAGAGGTGCTGACTACCAAGGGTTGAGTGAGCTCACCATCCATCCCTGTCTCCCCCCTTCTCTCTCCTGCCTCTGAGTGACTACACTAAGGTAAATCAGGGTTCTCAGAGCACCCCTTACATCAGAGCACCCCTTACATCAGAGGCCACAGTGTTCCCGCTTAAAGCAGAGTTCCACACAAAAATGGAACTTCCACTTTTCGGAACCCTCCCCCCCTCTGGTGTCACATTTGGCACCTTTCAGGGGGGAGGGGGGTGCAGGTACCCATATAAGACAGGTATTTACACCTACTTCTGGGCATAGACCCCCGCGGGGGGTCTACGCCACTTCCCCCCCGCGCTGTCTGCTGGGAGACACACGGGTCCCAGAGACAGCAGGGGCCATTCGGATTGCGCAGCGCAACTCGCCCATGCGCAGTAGGAAACCAGGAAGTGAAGCCGCAAGGCTTCACTTCCTGGTTCCCTTACCGAAGATGGCATCTGAGGACCGAGGGACGGTTCGGCCTTGGGTGCCGACATCGCGGGCGCCCTGGACAGGTAAGTGTCCTTATTCTAAAAGTCAGCAGCTGCAGTATTTGTAGCTGCTGACTTTAAAAAAAAAAAAAAATCGGTGGACCTCCGCTTTAAATCAGGGTTTTCAGAGAATTCCTTAGAGTCCCCAGTGTTCTCCCTTATATCAGAGTCCCCCCTTACATTGAAAGGGAACTCTGCGAGTTCAGATATAAAAGGGGAACTCTGTGGACTCTGATGTAAAGGTGAACTCTGTGGACTCTGATGTAAAGGGGAACTCTGTGGACTCTGATGTAAAGGGGAACTCTGTGGACTCTGATGTAAAGGGGAACTCTGTGGACTCTGATGTAAAGGTGAACTCTGTGGACTCTGATGTAAAGGGGAACTCTGTGGACTCTGATGTAAAGGTGAACTCTGTGGACTCTGATGTAAAGGGGAACTCTGTGGACTCTGATGTAAAGGTGAACTCTGTGGACTCTGATGTAAAGGGGAACTCTGTGGACTCTGATGTAAAGGGGAACTCTGTGGACTCTGATGTAAAGGGGAACTCTGTGGACTCTGATGTAAAGGGGAACTCTTGTTATTAACGACATATGATTAGGAATGTTATTTAACAGCAAAATATATGTATAGTTTATACTATAAAAAAAAAAAATTGCTGTGCGCCGCTAAAGTGTTCGGGTTTGATTTGAAGAAAAGGTGGCAACCCTACTGCAAACTGTCATGACGGCTGTAGACAGAGAACAGGAAGGACCATCCATCCCCTCCCCACCCCCTCCTCCCCTGTGATGAATGAAGCCAGAAGTAGTGAGGATTCCGTCACTTCCAGATTCAGTTTTTTTTTTTTTACTGGCTATGCCCAGCCAGCAAAACAGCCAATCAGTTGCTTGGTTGCTTTGGAGGGCAATGGAGGGATCGGGGTCTGTTAGACCCCATATCTATCCATAAAGAGTAGCTGTCACTGGCCCGGCTATCATAAGGGATGTTCAACAAACAATGGGTTCCCCTCAGGTGGGATTTTTAAGGCATTACCAAAAAAGCGTTCATAGTATGTATGAAAAAAGAAAATTTTATTCCAAAATACACACACATAGTACAAAAATACCGAATGACAAAGTCAATTCAAGCATAAAAAAATATATACATATATACAAGTGCATCAAAAACAGCATGTGGGGGACAGAAAATAATCACAATGGACAGACATATAAGCATGGGATGAGATGGGTCTCACTAAACCGACGCGTTTCGGAGAGTCCTTCGTCAGGGTTTGACAAGTGAGGTTTGTCATCTGTTTGATATTACAGAAGCAAAGAACACAAAGTAGTTAGCATTCCATATACATGTGACATAATATGTCCCCCATACCTCATATGTGAGAATGGACTCACTTACCCGATGCAAGTGTTTACAAAGAGATTCAAAGCAAAAGAACAGCTCTGCTGTGGTATCCCAGGCCGTATGTGTCTCCAGCCAATCCAATTGAGAGTAAACGGAGTATTAGAAGGGGTTCATGTGGAGGACACACTATCCCTAGATGCTGAAACACGCCACGTCCAAATTAGGGCGCAGCGTCTGTGCGTGGGCTGGGGTCCACAGAAATCTTCGGACCTAAGACCAAGCAAACAGTATCATGAGGAGTGGTAAAGAGTTGGGGGTGAGCACCCCCAAAGGACTGGTACAAAAAACCTATCTGTGTGTAGAGGCTAAGGATCAAAAAGAAACATACCTGGGATCTGGAGCCGCAAAAAACACCTACAGGAAGTACCGTAGGGGGAAGGGAGGAGGGCACGAAGGGTACCTTGCTGACCGTCAAGCAGACATCATGAAAGGGATCTGGTGTTGGGAGAAAACGGGGGATCATTGTTTAAAAAGGCCCGTAATGCAAAAGATAAATGTACATGGGTTGTGGTATATACAACCACACCACACAAGAGAAAATGATCAGAAGGGTAGAGAGCTCCCCAAACAGTCAAAGGAGCAAAAAGCTTCCCCGCTGTACCCCCAATCCGACAGATGACTTACCTTAACAGCTATGAGCCCAGCGTGAGTGCAACATCCTCCTCCGATCACAGGGTCAGAGTGGATGAGCTCCGCTATTTATCCCCACTAGAGGTGAGGCCAGCTGATTGCAACAGCAAACAGCTGTGTGCATCATGTACACCCTGGGCTCCCTCCTCCCATTCGGCACCAGCTGACAGGAGATCCGCCCCTAGGCAGATCTCCTGTCATCCTGGTCCAATGGTGGGCCCCCTGGGAGTGGACCGCGCCACGCCCCCCCAAAAAAAGGGAGCGAACGGCGCCGATACTGACCCCACACCGCGCATGCGCACCAGTGATGCTGGAGCGCATCGTCGCGGCTGACGTCACGGCGCCGCGTCCCGGAGGCGCGCGCCGCCGTCCACTCCCACCAGCACGGGAAGCCAAGACCGGAAACAGCTGACGCTGAACCCGGTCAGGACGAGGGGAACAGGATCCGTTCCCCTGGTGTGTCCCAAAAAGGGGACAGCCTTCCCGTGCTGGGTCCACGCACAGTGACGGCAAAGGGCGGTGCCTAGAAACAAGGGAAAAAAAAAAAAAAAAAACGCATGTGCCAACAACAGTACAAAAGGTTGCAGGCTTACACTATCATACAAGCCAAGGTCACATAAGCATATTGGATGTCAATTGGTGCCACGAGGGCGTGGGAGAACACAGCAGAGCCTTGACATGGGGAGAAAAGAGCATAGAACTCCTGAGCAAATAAATGAACACATAAATGCTCTTTACTTTTAGGAGGGCCACCTCTCTATCCTCTAGACTGGTGAGAAGCGAATTTAGGGATGCCAAGTTTGCCCAGCATTGTAAGTATAGGGGCACCTTCATGTGTGGAGCCTGTGGATACTGCAGATTCATGTTTACTACAAAAAACCCCACGTTACCTAACGGTAGCGTTTTCAGGCCCAAACATTTTGCCAACTGTAAGACGAAGGGAGTGGTCTACATGCTCTGGTGTGACTGCGGATGTTTCTATGTCGGAAAAACCAAATTGGAATTCTGGCATAGGGCATACCGCCACATCAGAAGCATGCAGACATGTGACCCCGACTTACCATTGGGGAGACATACGGCCCTGGTCCACCAGGGAGAATTCCCAAGAATCAAATTTTTGATCTTGGATCGGGTCCACCCAGGCTGGAGAGGAGGAGATTGGAATAAGGATCTCCTCCAACTTGAACTGAGGTGGATCTACAATTTAAAGGCGACCAGACCCCCTGGACTCAATGACTCCACTTGTTTTAAGCCCTTTTTGGAGGGCTTTGACTCTGGGAGCATGGAAAGATAGATCCTTTCTTGAGTCTCTGGCTGTGTGCATGCCCCAGGTCCTGCCATACGATTTGTGGGTTATCTGACTTTAGGCCCTTGACCTGTCTCCATCTTTGCCCTTACAACTTTTATGCTCTACTTACCCGTACGCTATGTCCATAGTAGGAACTCAATTTGGGGCTCTAGATGAGAGGGACCTATGTGTATGCCCAGGTTTCGGGTGTGGCAGGTCACTGGGGTTATCCCTTGTGATGTTTATCGTGCCCCAGGCACGCTGTAGTATTGGGTTCTGTTCCCCCTTTTATTTTATTTCATTTATGTGTTCATTTATTTGCTCAGGAGTTCTATGCTCTTTTCTCCCCATGTCAAGGCTCTGCTGTGTTCTCCCACGCCCTCGTGGCACCAATTGACATCCAATATGCTTATGTGACCTTGGCTTGTATGATAGTGTAAGCCTGCAACCTTTTGTACTGTTGTTGGCACATGCGTTTTTTTTTTTTTTTTTTTTTTTTTCCCCTTGTTTCTAGGCACCGCCCTTTGCCGTCACTGTGCGTGGACCCAGCACGGGAAGGCTGTCCCCTTTTTGGGACACACCAGGGGAACGGATCCTGTTCCCCTCGTCCTGACCGGGTTCAGCGTCAGCTGTTTCCGGTCTTGGCTTCCCGTGCTGGTGGGAGTGGACGGCGGCGCGCGCCTCCGGGACGCGGCGCCGTGACGTCAGCCGCGACGATGCGCTCCAGCATCACTGGTGCGCATGCGCGGTGTGGGGTCAGTATCGGCGCCGTTCGCTCCCTTTTTTTGGGGGGGCGTGGCGCGGTCCACTCCCAGGGGGCCCACCATTGGACCAGGATGACAGGAGATCTGCCTAGGGGCGGATCTCCTGTCAGCTGGTGCCGAATGGGAGGAGGGAGCCCAGGGTGTACATGATGCACACAGCTGTTTGCTGTTGCAATCAGCTGGCCTCACCTCTAGTGGGGATAAATAGCGGAGCTCATCCACTCTGACCCTGTGATCAGAGGAGGATGTTGCACTCACGCTGGGCTCATAGCTGTTAAGGTAAGTCATCTGTCGGATTGGGGGTACAGCGGGGAAGCTTTTTGCTCCTTTGACTGTTTGGGGAGCTCTCTACCCTTCTGATCATTTTCTCTTGTGTGGTGTGGTTGTATATACCACAACCCATGTACATTTATCTTTTGCATTACGGGCCTTTTTAAACAATGATCCCCCGTTTTCTCCCAACACCAGATCCCTTTCATGATGTCTGCTTGACGGTCAGCAAGGTACCCTTCGTGCCCTCCTCCCTTCCCCCTACGGTACTTCCTGTAGGTGTTTTTTGCGGCTCCAGATCCCAGGTATGTTTCTTTTTGATCCTTAGCCTCTACACACAGATAGGTTTTTTGTACCAGTCCTTTGGGGGTGCTCACCCCCAACTCTTTACCACTCCTCATGATACTGTTTGCTTGGTCTTAGGTCCGAAGATTTCTGTGGACCCCAGCCCACGCACAGACGCTGCGCCCTAATTTGGACGTGGCGTGTTTCAGCATCTAGGGATAGTGTGTCCTCCACATGAACCCCTTCTAATACTCCGTTTACTCTCAATTGGATTGGCTGGAGACACATACGGCCTGGGATACCACAGCAGAGCTGTTCTTTTGCTTTGAATCTCTTTGTAAACACTTGCATCGGGTAAGTGAGTCCATTCTCACATATGAGGTATGGGGGACATATTATGTCACATGTATATGGAATGCTAACTACTTTGTGTTCTTTGCTTCTGTAATATCAAACAGATGACAAACCTCACTTGTCAAACCCTGACGAAGGACTCTCCGAAACGCGTCGGTTTAGTGAGACCCATCTCATCCCATGCTTATATGTCTGTCCATTGTGATTATTTTCTGTCCCCCACATGCTGTTTTTGATGCACTTGTATATATGTATATATTTTTTTATGCTTGAATTGACTTTGTCATTCGGTATTTTTGTACTATGTGTGTGTATTTTGGAATAAAATTTTCTTTTTTCATACATACTATGAACGCTTTTTTGGTAATGCCTTAAAAATCCCACCTGAGGGGAACCCATTGTTTGTTGTGCTTTATTATGGGATGTGGCATACCTTCTCTGTTCGCTACTCCGGGTCAGACCCCTTCTTGCTGCATCATAAGGGATGTTGTTCATCCAGTGCGATAGCAATAAATTTGATCCAAAAAAAAAAAAACTGTGTCAAAAAAATAAATAAAATAAATGTAAATAAAATAAATAATAAAAGTAAAAAGTGATTGCACCACAAATGTGAGGTATCCCAGCAAATGTCAGAGTGAGAGCAATAATTCCAGCTCCGGATCTCAGGTTTAGCGCCTACCCCCACAGGGGCTGCTGGCGGTGATGGGCCTGCGACTCTCTTAACTGCTCGATTCCCTCTGACACACTTGGTCATAAACGAAAAGCTGGTTACAAGTGTGTGAGACTTAGGCGTTAGTACACTACCACTATGTGATAATGCACAGGATTTAAGTCACAAGCGGCTTGGTGATGAAATAGGTATATGTATTACGGTAATGTAGACAAACAAGGTGTAAATCAATAAACAGGCAATTACCAAGACTTAAGGACACTATAATAGATAGTTGGTCAATAATCCACTAGCTTAAAGCTAAATGAGCTCTAGCAAGGTTAAACTGAACTATACCAGATGCAACTAGAGTCTCCAGAATGGACCCAACAACCTTAGAAGACAAAAAAAAAAAGTCCTTCTGTGCACGCTATGCATATCACCCCTATGGCGGGTGGGTGTATGCATCTCTAGTGCATGGGGAAAACCTGAACCTGGCTGAAAGTACCTGGCCCCTGATATTCAATGTTGCCCGTATTTTGGTGGGGCCCTTCTTTAGGTGGTGCACATAAACTGTCCATCTGACTGGGTGGGTAAAGAATGGCAGGTGGGCTAATTAGTGAGAGCAGTCTCTGTTGTGTTAACAGTGTGTAGCGGGCATTTAAGGCACGCAGTTAAGCTCACCCTTCCCGACAGGCGACTAGTCTGGTCCCAATGGCTTGGACAATCAGGTCCCAGGGGTTCAGTCTCTTGGCCCGGATCCTCATACAGGGTGCAGTCTCTCAGCTCCAATCCTGAAGACACAGCATCCCTCTTTCCCAAGGTCCGTCTCTGAGGGCAGCATGGTCTGACTCAGAAGCAGGTCTGCTTGGCTCCTCGCTTTGGCTGTGGTCCCTGAGAATGTAAAGCACAGACCCTGGCAATAGGTCGGTACCCTTTGCTCTCCTCTCTGGACTGGCCTTGATCTCTTTCTCAGTTTGCCCAAGAAAGCTGGTGAAGCTCTCTTCCTATGGGTGCAGGGATTTGTGGGAATTACAGTCCAGTAGCCATTAGTCTATAGTCACTTAAAAAGAGCAGCACCCCTTTAAGGACTACGCTTTGTTGAAAGAAAGCCATAAGAAGTCCTGTTTGTAGTTTGTGAGAAGCCATGTGGAGGACACAGCAAACATGTGGAAGAAGGTGCTCTGGTCAGATGAGACCAAAATTGAACTTTTTGGCCTAAAATCAAAACGCTATGTGTGGAGGAAAACGAACACTGCACATCACCCTGAACACACCATCCCCACCGTGAAACATGGTGGTGGCAGCATCATATGGTGGGGATGCTTTTCTTCAGCAGGGACAGGGAAGCTGGTCAGAGTTGATGGGAAGATGGATGGAGACAAATACAGGACAATCTTAGAAGTCTGCAAAAGACTTGAGACTGGGGGGGGGGGGGGGGTCCAGCAGGACAACGACCCGAAACATACAGCCAGAGCTACAATGGAGTGGTTTAGATCAAAGCATATTCATGTGTTAGAATGGCCCAATCACAGTCCAGACCTAAATCCCATTGAGAATCTGTGGCAAGACTTGAAAATTGCTGTTCACAGACGTTCTCCATCCAATCTGACAGAGCTTGAGATATTTTACAAAGAAGAATGGGCAAAAATGTTCCTCTCTAGATGTGCAAAGCTGGTAGAGACATCCCCAAAAAGACTTGCAGCTGTAATTGCAGAGAAAGGGGGTTCTACAAAGTATTGACTCCGGGGGGCGCCATACAAATGTACCCCACACTTTTCACATATTTATTTGTATCATTTATCATTTTCCTTCCACTTCACAATTATGAGCCACTTTGTGTTGGTCCATCACATAAAATCCCAATAAAATACATTTACATTTCTGGTTGTAACATGAGAAAATGTGGAGAATCTCAGGGGGTATGAATACTTTTTCAAAGCACTGTAAAGGGGCGAGAGGCCGGGGGATGGAAAAAGCGCGGCTGAACCGTGAGGCCTTACTGTCCCTCAACTGCTACTGTGAATGATCGATTGATATTGGAAATCTGACTGATCATGCCAAAAAACTGTCTTTTATTTAAGGCTATTGATGATATGAAGCCATTTATTATCACATAGATGTTTGGCTCCCTTTTAAATCAAAATGATAACAGAAATTCTCCAAATGTCCCCAATAAAAAGTCCCCCCCCCCCCCCCAGAAGGTTTGGCCTCGGTACAGACACAGAAGGTGGCACACACGGGTTACAATGGCAATTAAAGGTTCATCTCCCACATTTGTGGCTTTTTAAATTGCAATTAGTGTCTGTGTATAAATAGTCAATGAGTTTGTTAGCTCTCATATGGGGACACTGAGCAGGCTGGATACTGAGCCATGGGGAGCAGAAAAGAACTGTCAAAAGACCTGCGTAACAAGGTAATGGAACTTCATAAACATGGAAAAGGATATAAAAAAGATATCAAAAGCCTTGATTAAGCCTGTCAGTACTGTTCAGGCACTAAGAAGTAGACATGTGCAATTCGATTCGTTCCGTATTCGTTTTTCGTCAAAATTCGGCATATTCGTTCATTTTGGAAGCATCAGAATGAATGAAATTATTTGACACGTTTTTCCGAATACAAATTTTCTAAAAGAACTAAAACTCAAAAGAACGAAAATCCGAAAATTCGAAAATCTGACAATCAGTATGAACGAAAATCCGAAAATTAGAAAAACCTGAAAGAACAAAAAACATTCGGATAATTTAGTTTTTTTGTATTTTCTATTACAATTAAATTATTAAACATTATTATAGGTTTTTATTATTATTATTATTATTATTATTATTTATTAATAATAAATAATAGTAATAATAATAAAAACTAAAATAGTAGTTCTAAACTATTAAATTACAGGTATTGGAATTTCCTTTCAAATTTGGATAACCGTTATGCCATGTACACACGGGCGGACTTTTGGACCGGACTGGTCCGACGGAACGTGCGTGGGCTTCATCGGACCTTCAGTGGACTTTTTCTGTCCAAAATCAGACGGGCTTTAGATTTAGAACATGTTTCAAATCTTTCCGACGGACTCGAGTCCGATCGAAAAATCCGTTTGTCTGTATGCTAGTCAAATGGACAAAAAAGGACGCCAGGGCAGCTATTGGTTACTGGCAGTGGCGGAATTATAGGGGTCGCTGAGGTTGCCATGGCGACCGGGCCCCTTGCTGCAGGGGGCCCTTGAGGGCCCCCTGTATACACTACTTTGATAGGGGAGCGGAGACAAGCTGCCCGATCCTAAGCCGAACTGTATTCGGCACTGTGCAGGGAGCTGCTCACATTGATTACAAAGTGAAAGCAGTGTGTGTGCTGTGCTCTTTGTCTCCCCCTACAGTGCAGTACCCGACAGGAAGAGCTAAGGTAAAGTTCTGCCGTTTTTTTATCTACTGTATGTGTGTTTATGTGTATGTGCATGTGTGTGTGTGTGTGTGTGTATGTGCATGTGTGTGTGCATGTATGTATGTGTGTGAGTGTGTGTGCATCTATGTATATGTACATGTGTGTGTATGTATGTAGTAGCGGTGCATCCATAGGGGCCCATGGGCGCCGCCCCCTCTCTCCAGGCACCCCTCTATCACAAATAGATAGATTCATGCATAGTGTGAATCTATCTATGGCCGCCATTGCCCCACCTATTCAGACGTCTGGCCCCTTTTTGGACGCCGGGCGCCTCAATTACATCAGCAGGGGTGTTTTAAAGCTTCAAAATAGGTGAACTGCGAGTGCCATGCTTGGCACTCACAGTCCACCCAGGTGTGTTAGAAAAGCGAATAAATATTCGCTTTCCTAACACTGAACCGCCTCTCCACCAATCAGGTGCTCGGGTCTGTTACACGTCACCTGATTAGCTGAAACGACAGGCGCCGCTATTGGATGCCTATCAGGAGGAGAGGATGGGAGGAGACGCATGGAGGACCCCGCTCGTCGACGTCACCCGCTGCCCCACCGAGACAGGGTAAGTGCCGGGCAGACTGCGAGCGGGCAGGGGGGTCACAGTGGCAGCATTTGATGGCACAGTGGCTGCGTTTCATAGGCACAGTGGTGGCAATTGATAGGCACAGTGGCTGCGTTTCAGGGCACAGTGGTGGCAATTGATAGGCACAGTGGCTGCGTTTGATGGGCACAGAGACTGCGTTTGATGGGCACAGTGGCTGCGTTTGATGGGCACAGTGGCGGCAATTGATGGGCACAGTGGCTGCGTTTCATAGGCACAGTGGTGGCAATTGATAGGCACAGTGGCTGCGTTTCATAGGCACAGTGGTGGCAATTGATAGGCACAGTGGCTGCGTTTGATGGGCACAGAGACTGCGTTTGATGGGCACAGTGGCTGCGTTTGATGGGCACAGTGGCGGCAATTGATGGGCACAGTGGCTGCGTTTGATGGGCACAGTGGCTGCATTTGATGGGCACAGTGGCGGCAATTGATGGGCACAGTGGCTGCGTTTGATGGGCACAGTGGCTGCGTTTGATGGGCACAGTGGCGGCAATTGATGGGCACAGTGGCTGCGTTTGATGGGCACAGTGGCTGCGTTTGATGGGCACAGTGGCTGCGTTTGATGGGCACAGTGGCTGCATATGATGGGCACAGTGGTGGCAATTGATGTGCACAGTGAGGCTGCAATTGATGCTTTTTTTAAAGAATTTTTCAGTTTGCTTGCGCCCCCCAAAAAATTTTGAGCACCATCTGCCACTGGTTTATATGTGTGTGTATTTATGTATGTATGTGTATGTGTGTGTGTGTGTGTATGTATGTGTGTTTACATGTATATATGCACATTTTATGTATGCGCTTTTAATCCTGACCCCCTATATGTGTCCCATTAGAACCAATTTTTCTTTTTTTTTTTTTGCTTGTTCATAGTACCAGCAAAAAAAAATGTTGTTCCTCTGAAAAGTGATCCATGCTCAGATCGCTTTTCAGAGGCATTTGACAGCCGGTAAAGAGGCAATATGTTGCCTCCTGACCGCCTGTTTTAACCCCTTAAATGCATCATCACTATGCTGCAACTGCATGCAATGCACACAGTTGCAGGGTGGTTGCAGTGCAGCCACTTCAAGGGTGCCCTGACTGGAAAAAGATTGAGAAACACCGACATAGAGGAACCCATCTCTCCATTTTCCTCCTGCAGCCGCTGAATGCATGTGGGAGGGAGAGGAGGAGAAGCGGGGGGGGGGGGGGGGGAGAAATCTATTCCTTTACATGCAGCCACCCACTTGCGACCGGACCCTGGTGTTCCGCCATCGCGCTCGGAGAAAAGAGCCCTATCCGGGGGTCAGGGGGGGCCCTTAATGGTTTCTTGCATCGGGGCCCTGAAGATTCTAGTTACGCCTCTGGTTACTGGCTATGAACTTCCTTATTCTAGTCCCTTCGTACGTCATCACTTTCAAAGGAACGGACTTTCGAACAGACTTTAGTCCGTTCGTGTGTGGGCAAGTCCGGTCGTTCGAAAGTCCATCATAACTCAGTCGAAAGACCGTCGGAAAGACCGTCGGACGTTTGATGCTGAAAAGTCCGCTCGTGTGTACGCGGCATCAGTGAACGTAACGAATACGAATTTATCCAAAAATACGAATTATCCGAAATGCTGCATTTAAATGCTGCTCCTAAATGAATGGAACATAATGAATACGAATGCATTCGAAGTCACGAATGATCGAAAATAACGAATGATTAGCGTGGTTGAGTTGCTAGAAAGAAGCCTTTACTACACCAATGCCACAAAATAGCCCAGGTTCAATATGACTGACAACACCTTGACACGCCTCACAGATTCTGGTACACTGTAATCTGGAGTGACAAGACAAAAATAGAGCTTTTTGGCCACAACCATAACCTATGTAAGTCCTATAGCAACAAGAATACTATCCCCACTGTGAAGCACGGTGGTGGCTCACTGATGTTTTGGGGATGTGCGAGCCATAAAGGCACGGGAAATCTTGTGAAAATTGATGGCAAGATGAATGCAGCATGTTATCAGAAAATACTGGCAGACAATTTGCATTCTTCTGCAGGAAAGCTGTGCACGGGACGCTCTTGAACTTTCCAGCATGACAATGACCCTAAGCACAAGGCCAAGGTGACCTTCCGGTGGTTGCAGCAGAAAAAGGTGAAGGTTCTGGAGTGGCCACTACAGTCTCCTGACCTTCATATTATTGATGGCGCTCTGGGGAGAACTCAGATGTGCCTTTCATGCAAGACGACCAAAGACTTTGCATGACCTGGAGGCATGGGACATTCCTGGACTTTCCAGTGGTTACAGCAGAAAAAGGTGATTGGCTCTGGAGTGGCCACCACAGTCTCCTGACCTTCATATTAACGATGGTGCTCTGGGGAGATCTCAGATGTGTGGTTCATGCAAGACGACCAAAGACTCTGCATGACCTGGAGGCATGGGACGTTCTTGGACTTTCCAGCATGACAATGATGCTAAGCACAAGGCCAAGGTGACCTTCCGGTGGTTACAGCAGAAAACGGTGAAGGTTCTGCAGTGGCCACCACAGTCTCCTGACCTTCATATTATCGATGGCGCTCTGGGAAGATCTCAGATGTGCGGTTCATGCAAGACGACCAAAGACTTTGCATGACCTGGAGGCATGGGATGTTCTTGGACTTTCCAGTGGTTACAGCAGAAAAAGGTGAAGGCTTTGGAGTGGCGACCACAGTCTCCTGACCTTCATATTAATGATGGTGCTCTGGGGAGATCTCAGACGTGCGGTTCATGCAAGACGACCAAAGACTCTGCATGACCTGGAGGCATCGGACGTTCTTGGACTTTCCAGCATGACCATGACCCTAAGCACAAGGTCAAGGTGACCTTTCGGTGGTTACAGCAGAAAACGGTGAAGGTTCTGGAGTGGCCACCAAAGTCTCCTGACCTTCATATTATCGATGGCGCTCTGGGGAGATCTCAGACGTGCAGTTCATGCAAGACGACCAAAGACTTTGCATGACCTGGAGGCATGGGACGTTCTTGGACTTTCCAGTGGTTACAGCAGAAAAAGGTGAAGGCTCTGGAGTGGCCACCACAGTCTCCTGACCTTCATATTAATGATGGTGCTCTGGGGAGATCTCAGATGTGTGGTTCATGCAAGCTGACCAAAGACTTTGCATGACCTGGAGGCCTTTTGCCAAGACAAATGGGCAGCTCTACCACCGGCAAGAATTCGGGGCCTCATAGACAACTATTAGAGAAGACTAAAAATTGTCATTGTTGCTAAAGGGGGCAATACACAGGATTAAGAACTAAAGGGATGCAGACTATTGAACAGGGGGGGTCATTTCATTAATTTACTTGTTGCCATGTTTTGTTCTATGATTGGACCATTCTGTTATCTCCTACAGTTACAGAATAGGAATCACTCATGTTTTCTTTAAAAAGGGTCCATCCTGTATATTACCAATTCTCCAAAGGGGGGAGGCAAACTTTTGGGCACAACTGTATGTGTCGGTAAATGTAGTCCATTCTTTTTGGAGATCTTCCTTTACTCAGAAATACCCGCTGATCCCGCCAGTTCCCCTCCTTTTCCCGCTGCGTCCTTCTGACTACGCCAATTACAAAAGCGGATCCATCTATCAGCTGCTAACTGAAATGACAGAACTCTGTGCCAGTGCATAGAGTACCTGTAGCCCGGTAGCCAGCCTGGTTGGCACGCGCCCCCCCCCCCCCCTGCCCAGCCCAGCTCATTTGGATTGATGGTGGCACCTGGCAAGGGCTTCCTTGTCAGAAGCAGCAGCCTGTAGTTGGGTCGCACTGTGGTACGCAATGCTATTTTGTTCCTCACCAGCCCGTACAGAATAATGGTGCCACGCCCCAATATAACCCCCCTCCACCCCACCCCCGCAAATAGTAAACACTAGAAAGCCTTGTGGTCACTTGACCTTGGAATGAATTACGGGAAATGCAAGCTTTATTTGAAGAAATGGCGCTTTATGGGAGACTTAGGAATGCGGTTTGGGTTGCCTGATGTGATTACACACCATAGGTGACTTCACATAAGCTTTAAAGCTGAATGGACAGAAAACCTTTTTTATTGTTTATTTTTATTTTTTTAGTTTGATCGGTGAAGAGTCAGAACTTTTGTCAGTTTTTTTGTTTTTTTTTACTGGCTGTCCTGTGTCCTGTCGGGGAACCGTATGACAAGCGCTCTTTCACCATTTAAATGTGAGTTGCCATATGTCTCCTTCATGATTTTTAATAGACATACTACACTTAGAGTGCGCCCTCTAGTGTTTTCTTTCAAATAGGATTGATGCTGTGATCCCAGGACATGGCCCGGGACACAGCATTTGCAGGACAGAGGACCAAGCTGCTGGACAGTCCCGGAAAATCTAGGCATCTAGGTAAATGGGAGGAGGTCACGTGCCCCCCTCCATGCCTAAAAGCTACACTATATTACCAAAAGTATTGGGACGCCTGCCTTTACACACGAATGCATTGTTGTGTATGTATTGTTCTTAGGCAAGATAAGGCTCGAGGGTGGAGGCTCTTACAAAGACATTGTCACTTGACGTGACAGGGTCTCTTTAAAGGGGTTGTAAACCCTCAAGGTTTTTTCACCTTAATGCACTCTATGCATTAAGGAGAAAAACCTCCTGTGATGCAGCTGCCCCCCAGAGCCCCCCTTTTACTTACCTGAACCCAGTCTTTCCAGCGACAGGGACGAGCACACCAGCTCCAGCCAGTCTCTTGGGTCCTTATTGGATAGATTGATAGCAGCGCAGCCATTGGCTCCTGCTGCTGCCAATCAAATCCAATGACGCGGGAGCCAGGGGGGCGGGGACGAATCCTGCTGTCTGTGTCAATGGACGCAGCAGCAGGACACGGGAGCGCACGCGCACGAGTGCCCCGAGGGAGAGCTGCTCTCAGGGCTGGCGCAAGGATTTTTGACAGCCTAGGCGAAACTTAATTTTGCTGCCCCCACCCCTTGCTCCACCCCTGACTACACCACCTTTGCCCTGCCCATGTATACCCCACCTTTTAAATGAAGTGCCCATCAAATGCAGCCCACCAGCGTCCATAAAATGCAGCCTCACCAGTGCCCATCAAATACAGCCCACCAGCGTCCATCAAATGCAGTCTTACCAGCGCGCATCAATGCAGCCTCACCAGCGCCCATCAATGCAGCTTCAGCAGCGCTCATCAATGCAGCTTCACCAGCGCCCATCAATGCAGCTTCACCAGCGCCCATCAATGCAGCCTCACCAGTGCCCATCAAAAGCAGCTTCACCAGTGCCCATCAACGCAGCTTCACCAGCGCCCATCAATGCAGCTTCACCAGCGCCCATCAATGCAGCTTCACGGCAGCTTCACCAGTGCCCATTAATGCAGATTCACCAGTGCCCATCAATGCAGCTTCACCAGAGCCCATCAATGCAGCTTCACCAACGCCCATCAATGCAGCTTCACCAGCGCCCATCAATGCAGCCTCACCAGCACCCATCAACGCAGCTTCACCAGCGCCCATCAATGCAGCCTCACCAGCACCTATCAATGCAGCTTCACCAGCGCCTATCAATGCAGCATCACCAGCGCCCATCAACGCAGCTTCACCAGCGCCCATCAATGCAGCCTCACCAGCACCTATCAATGCAGCTTCACCAGCGCCCATCAATGCAGCATCACCAGCGCCCATCAATGCAGCTTCACCAGCGCCCATCAATGCAGCCTCACCAGCGCCCATCAAATGCAGCCTCACCAGCACCCATCAAAAGCAGCTTCACCAGCACCCATCAATGCAGCCTCACCAGCGCCCATCAATGCAGCCTCACCAGCACGCATCAATGCAGCCTCACCAGCACCCATCAATGCAGCCTCACCAGCACACATCAATGCAGCCTCACCAGCGCCCATCAAATGCAGCCTCACCAGCGCCCATCAAATGCAGCCTCACCAGCGCCCATCAAAAGCAGCTTCACCAGAGCCCATCAATGCAGCCTCACCAGCACCCATCAATGCAGCCTCACCAGCGTCCATCAATAAATGTTTGCTTGCTTTCATTTATTCGGGAGTCGGGACACAGACACAGTCCTCTGCTGCACCTCTGACACCATGTGCAAACGGAGCGGCGGCTGCCTGCTGATGCTGAGACCTAGTTGCTCGCTGCAGAGAGAAGAGCGTAGAAACACCAGTGGCCGGGCACCCTAGGCAGCACTGCGCCTGCCTAGTTTGCCTTAGTGGTAGCACTAGCCCTGGTTGCTCTCCAACGGGGGGCACTCAAGAAGAGGAGGAGCCAGGAGAGCTGCTGAGGAACCCCAGAAGAGGAGGATCGGGGGCCACTCTGTGCAAAACCAACTGCACAGAGGAGGTAAGTATGACATAAAAAAAACAAAAAACGAACCTTTAGATATCCTTTAACTGATCTCAAAAACAACATCAAAAGGGCAATTTAGGCTCCTTAGAATATTAATTTAGCTGCAGTGCCATGCTGATTCATAATTAAGGAAAAGACCTTTATCTACATTTTACATTTAGAAGCCATATCTATAGAACCCGCCCTTTATTACTGCAGCCTTATTAATATCCCCTTAAAGGGCAATGATCAGATAAGGCAAAATGAAGTTCATTTCACGTCGGCGAGTCAATCATTTCTGGAGAACGCTACGCTTATTACAGAAATGTCAGCGGTAAACGTCTCCTGGTTTAACCCCTCATGGCTTCCCGGGAGGTGAAAAGGCCGGGAGAGCCGGTTGGGGAGAGCCGTGTGAAGCCGACCGTGAGACGATTACTCCTGCAAACTTTGCCGACTGGAACGACTTGAAAGGCTTCAGAAAGGCATTACAGGTCCGGACCTCTCCTTTCCAGAAGCCGTCCTTCTACCTGCGGAGAGGGCCCAGGTAATCTGGACATCAGGGGGGGGGGGGGGGGGGCCTTTGAAGTCGAAGCCTTTTTTAGAAACAGTTTAACCTTGCTGGCTGCGGTTTCAAAACCAGAGGAATCAATCAGCCGGGAATTACTGGAGAATTATTCGATGAAAAACTCTTTAAGTGTTCTTCCATTAACGCTTTTTTTTTTTTTTCCTTCCCTTTAAAGGTTCCCACAGAGGAAAAGAGGAAGAGCGCGAGGTGTGACATTGTGAGTCCGGGCTTGTGCTGGCGGTTATTATGTCAAGAAAAACTATTAAAATCCTCCGTAACTCCATTCCCTTTCAGCACGACAATTAGCTGCGCTTTGATGTTGGGAGGAGAACCGGGTTTGAGTTTGGCTGGTTACATAAAGGCAGAAAAGTTTTCTCTGTTACAAAACCGGCTTTCGGAATTCGGCTGAAAATCACAATTTCCATGTCGTGCATCTGCAACGTTCCATCTCCAATAAACTCAACGAGTTCTTTTGGGTTATATGACTGACCAAAGGTCACCAGCTAAATGTTACATTTTGTTACATTGTATGTGAAGCCAAAACTTTCACCCCCAACAGGAAATGAGGGGAAATCTGCAACACAGACAGAAAAAAAAAATAAAACAGGGGAAAGCTAGATTTGATATCTTATAGGGAACATCTAGAAATGTTAATTGTGGCAATGCAGGGCCCTAAATTTTTTTTTTTTTAAAGAGGAAGTCAACCCTGATGGGGTTTAGGCCAGAAGTATCATACAATAATATAATCCGGCAGGGGCGTAGATAAGGGGGGGTCAGGGGGGTGCAAACCCCCCCCCCCTAGAGCATTAGGCAATTTCACAGCAGCTAGGCTTGTGTAGCAGATGTCTGGAGTTTCTATTTTCTTATGAACTGAGCCAGCACCCAGTGAATGTGAGTGGCAGATTGGTATGTACCAACCGGGAGCGGTGTTCATTCTTTTGTTATTAGGCAGGGTTCGCATTTGCCAAAGCTCTGAAAAGTGATCCACTTTTTGCATCCTGTGATGCAAAATTGTCACAGCCATGGGATGTGAGTAGCCTCCTCCCAGCTGTATTTCAGATTTAAGGTCGGTGGCCAAGGGGCAGTAAAACTGGGGCTTAGCCGCAGTCTGTACTGGGACCCATGATTTCTAGTGGTGGTCCTGCTGATAGAACAATCTGATTTAAAAAAAATTGAAGAGGAAAATGTAAAAGGTTATGGCGTTAAATGGTCTCCTCCAAACAGACAAAAATACATATATTTTTAAATATTTATTAGAAAAATAGAAAATTACATATAGACATAAGTCAGTTACATTAACCACCTCAATACAGGGCACTTAAACCCCCTTCCTGCCCAGACCAATTTTCAGCTTTCGGTGCTCTCACACTTTGAATGACTATTACTCAGTCATGCAACACTGTACCCAAATGAAATTTGTGTCCTTTTTTCACACAAATAGAGCTTTCTTTTGGTGGTATTTAATCACTAATGGGTTTTTTATTTTTTGTGCTATAAATAAAAAAAGACCGTAAATTTTGTGAAAAATTGCCTTTTTCTTTGTTTTTGTCATAAAATTTAGCAAATTAGTAATTTTTCTTCATAAATTTTGGCCACAATTTATACTGCTATATATCTTTGGTAAAAATAACCCAAATTAGTGGATATTATTTGGTCTTTGTTAAAGTTATAGAGTCTACAAACTATGGTGCCAATCACTGAAAATTGAAAACATCTGATCAGGCCTTCAGTACATCAGGTGAATCTCATTTCTTGAGGTACTAACAAGTCAGAAAAGTACAAATACCCCCCAAATTACCCCTTTTTAGAAAGTAGACATTCCAAGGTATTAAGTAAGTAGCATGGTTAGTTTTTTTAAGGTGTAATTTTTTCCCACAATTCTTTGCAAAAGGAAGATTTTTTTTTTTTTTTTTTTTTTTGTTTTCAAAATTTTCATATTAACTGGTTATTTCTCTCACAGAGCATATGCATACAACAAATTACACCCCAAAATACATTCTGCTACTCTTACCGAGTATGGGGATACCACATGTGTGGGACTTTTACACAGCCTGGCCACATACAAAGGCCCAACATTGAAGTCGCACCATCAGGCGATCTACGAGCATAAATTGCACATCTCATTTCTCAACCACCTATTACACTTTTGAAGGCCCTGGAGCACCAGGACAAAGGAATTGCCCACAAAATGACCCCATTTTGGAAAGCAAACACCCCAACGTATAATCTATGAGGCATAATGAGTCTTTTGAACTGTTATTTTTTTTCCAGAAGTTTTTGGAAAATGTGGGAAAAAAATAAAAATGCATTTTTTTTACACAAAGTTGTCCATTTATAAGATATTTCCAACACATAGCAAATACATAGCAAAAATGACACCCCAAAATACATTCTGCTACTCCTCCTGAGTATGGTGATACCACATTTGTGGGACTTTTACACAGCCTGGCCACATACAAAGGCCCAACATTGAAGTAGCACCATCAGGCGATCTACGAGCATAAATTGCACATCTCATTTCTCAACCACCTATTACACTTTTGAAGGCCCTGGAGCACCAGGACAAAGGAATTGCCCACAAAATGACCCCATTTTGGAAAGCAAACACCCCAACGTATAATCTATGAGGCATAATGAGTCTTTTGAACGGTTATTTTTTTCCAGAAGTTTTTGGAAAATGTGGAAAAAAAATAAAAACGCATTTTTTTTACACAAAGTTGTCCATTTATAAGATATTTCCAACACATAGCAAATACATAGCAAAAATGACACCCCAAAATACATTCTGCTACCCCTCCTGAGTATGGCGATACCACATGTGTGGGACTTTTACACAGCCTGGCCACATACAAAGGCCCAACATTGAAGTAGCACCATCAGGCGATCTACGAGCATAAATTGCACGTCTCATTTCTCAACCACCTATTACACTTTTGAAGGCCCTGGAGCACCAGGACAAAGGAATTGCCCACAAAATGACCCCATTTTGGAAAGCAAACACCCCAACGTATAATCTATGAGGCATAATGAGTCTTTTGAACGGTTATTTTTTTTCCAGAAGTTTTTGGAAAATGTGGAAAAAAAATAAAAACGCATTTTTTTTACACAAAGTTGTCCATTTATAAGATATTTCCAACACATAGCAAATACATAGCAAAAATGACACCCCAAAATACATTCTGCTACTCCTCCTGAGTATGGCGATACCACATGTGTGGGACTTTTACACAGCCTGGCCACATACAAAGGCCCAACATTGAAGTAGCACCATCAGGCGATCTACGAGCATAAATTGCACATCTCATTTCTCAACCACCTATTACACTTTTGAAGGCCCTGGAGCACCAGGACAAAGGAATTGCCCACAAAATGACCCCATTTTGGAAAGCAAACACCCCAACGTATAATCTATGAGGCATAATGAGTCTTTTGAATGGTTATTTTTTTTCCAGAAGTTTTTGGAAAATGTGGAAAAAAAATAAAAACGCATTTTTTTACACAAAGTTGTCCATTTATAAGATATTTCCAACACATAGCAAATACATAGCAAAAATGACACCCCAAAATACATTCTGCTACCCCTCCTGAGTATGGCGATACCACATGTGTGGGACTTTTACACAGCCTGGCCACATACAAAGACCCAACATTGAAGTAGCACCATCAGGCGATCTACGAGCATAAATTGCACATCTCATTTCTCAACCACCTATTACACTTTTGAAGGCCCTGGAGCACCAGGACAAAGGAATTGCCCACAAAATGACCCCATTTTGGAAAGCAAACACCCCAACGTATAATCTATGAGGCATAATGAGTCTTTTGAATGGTTATTTTTTTTCCAGAAGTTTTTGGAAAATGTGGAAAAAAAATAAAAACGCATTTTTTTTACACAAAGTTGTCCATTTATAAGATATTTCCAACACATAGCAAATACATAGCAAAAATGACACCCCAATATACATTCTGCTACTCCTCCTGAGTATGGCGATACCACATGTGTGGGACTTTTACACAGCCTGGCCACATACAAAGGCCCAACATTGAAGTCGCACCATCAGGCGATCTACGAGCATAAATTGCACATCTCATTTCTCAACCACCTATTACACTTTTGAAGGCCCTGGAGCACCAGGACAAAGGAATTGCCCACAAAATGACCCCATTTTGGAAAGCAAACACCCCAACGTATAATCTATGAGGCATAATGAGTCTTTTGAACTGTTATTTTTTTTCCAGAAGTTTTTGGAAAATGTGGGAAAAAAATAAAAATGCATTTTTTTTACACAAAGTTGTCCATTTATAAGATATTTCCAACACATAGCAAATACATAGCAAAAATGACACCCCAAAATACATTCTGCTACTCCTCCTGAGTATGGTGATACCACATGTGTGGGACTTTTACACAGCCTGGCCACATACAAAGGCCCAACATTGAAGTAGCACCATCAGGCGATCTACGAGCATAAATTGCACATCTCATTTCTCAACCACCTATTACACTTTTGAAGGCCCTGGAGCACCAGGACAAAGGAATTGCCCACAAAATGACCCCATTTTGGAAAGCAAACACCCCAACGTATAATCTATGAGGCATAATGAGTCTTTTGAACGGTTATTTTTTTCCAGAAGTTTTTGGAAAATGTGGAAAAAAAATAAAAACGCATTTTTTTTACACAAAGTTGTCCATTTATAAGATATTTCCAACACATAGCAAATACATAGCAAAAATGACACCCCAAAATACATTCTGCTACCCCTCCTGAGTATGGCGATACCACATGTGTGGGACTTTTACACAGCCTGGCCACATACAAAGGCCCAACATTGAAGTAGCACCATCAGGCGATCTACGAGCATAAATTGCACGTCTCATTTCTCAACCACCTATTACACTTTTGAAGGCCCTGGAGCACCAGGACAAAGGAATTGCCCACAAAATGACCCCATTTTGGAAAGCAAACACCCCAACGTATAATCTATGAGGCATAATGAGTCTTTTGAACGGTTATTTTTTTTCCAGAAGTTTTTGGAAAATGTGGAAAAAAAATAAAAACGCATTTTTTTTACACAAAGTTGTCCATTTATAAGATATTTCCAACACATAGCAAATACATAGCAAAAATGACACCCCAAAATACATTCTGCTACTCCTCCTGAGTATGGCGATACCACATGTGTGGGACTTTTACACAGCCTGGCCACATACAAAGGCCCAACATTGAAGTAGCACCATCAGGCGATCTACGAGCATAAATTGCACATCTCATTTCTCAACCACCTATTACACTTTTGAAGGCCCTGGAGCACCAGGACAAAGGAATTGCCCACAAAATGACCCCATTTTGGAAAGCAAACACCCCAACGTATAATCTATGAGGCATAATGAGTCTTTTGAATGGTTATTTTTTTTCCAGAAGTTTTTGGAAAATGTGGAAAAAAAATAAAAACGCATTTTTTTTACACAAAGTTGTCCATTTATAAGATATTTCCAACACATAGCAAATACATAGCAAAAATGACACCCCAAAATACATTCTGCTACTCCTCCTGAGTATGGCGATACCACATGTGTGGGACTTTTACACAGCCTGGCCACATACAAAGGCCCAACATTGAAGTAGCACCATCAGGCGATCTACGAGCATAAATTGCACATCTCATTTCTCAACCACCTATTACACTTTTGAAGGCCCTGGAGCACCAGGACAAAGGAATTGCCCACAAAATGACCCCATTTTGGAAAGCAAACACCCCAACGTATAATCTATGAGGCATAATGAGTCTTTTGAACGGTTATTTTTTTTCCAGAAGTTTTTGGAAAATGTGGAAAAAAAATAAAAACGCATTTTTTTACACAAAGTTGTCCATTTATAAGATATTTCCAACACATAGCAAATACATAGCAAAAATGACACCCCAAAATACATTCTGCTACCCCTCCTGAGTATGGCGATACCACATGTGTGGGACTTTTACACAGCCTGGCCACATACAAAGACCCAACATTGAAGTAGCACCATCAGGCGATCTACGAGCATAAATTGCACATCTCATTTCTCAACCACCTATTACACTTTTGAAGGCCCTGGAGCACCAGGACAAAGGAATTGCCCACAAAATGACCCCATTTTGGAAAGCAAACACCCCAACGTATAATCTATGAGGCATAATGAGTCTTTTGAATGGTTATTTTTTTTCCAGAAGTTTTTGGAAAATGTGGAAAAAAAATAAAAACGCATTTTTTTTACACAAAGTTGTCCATTTATAAGATATTTCCAACACATAGCAAATACATAGCAAAAATGACACCCCAATATACATTCTGCTACTCCTCCTGAGTATGGCGATACCACATGTGTGGGACTTTTACACAGCCTGGCCACATACAAAGGCCCAACATTGAAGTAGCACCATCAGGCGATCTACGAGCATAAATTGCACATCTCATTTCTCAACCACCTATTACACTTTTGAAGGCCCTGGAGCACCAGGACAAAGGAATTGCCCACAAAATGACCCCATTTTGGAAAGCAAACACCCCAACGTATAATCTATGAGGCATAATGAGTCTTTTGAATGGTTATTTTTTTTCCAGAAGTTTTTGGAAAATGTGGAAAAAAAATAAAAACGCATTTTTTTTACACAAAGTTGTCCATTTATAAGATATTTCCAACACATAGCAAAAATGACACCCCAAAATACATTCTGCTACTCCCCCTGAGTATGGGGATACCACATGTGTGAGACTTTTACACAGCTTGGCCACATACAGTGGCCCAACATCCAAGTAGCACCATCAGGCGTTCTAGGAGCATACATTACATAGATAATTTCCTGGCAACCTATCATTTTTGAAGGCCCTTCATATTTCTAACACATAGCATGTACATACCAAGAATTACAATCCAAAATAAATTCTATTGCGGAAAGGATAAAAAAAAAGTATTACCTGTGCTTTTAGTAGTGTCCACAGAAGAGAGCACTGGTCCAGGCAGCAGTCAGGGATGTGCTTAGCGACAGCAATAACTATCCAGGCAGCAGGCAGGAATATTGTCTATAGTCGGCACAGCACAGTCCATAGGAATTGTCCAGGCAGAGACAGCCAGCACAGCCATAATATTGGTCCTGGTACACTGTTACCTGCAGACACACATTATTGTACCGCTCTCCAGCCCTTCATAAACATACTGCCTTTTGCTACAGCGAATTATTTGCATAGTCCAGGTAGCAGGCAGATGTGTGGTCCGTTCATGCGGCAGGCAAAGGCATGATGGCAGTAAGTCAGCAGAAGGCTGAGGGCCGCAATTGGGTAAGACCTGTGCACAGGGGCACAGGGGTAGAGGCTTCGACCCACCCAAATCTCTATGAAGCCTCCGGACTCCAGACCCTAATCCGGAAATTACAAAACCGGGAGAAAACAAAAAAAATTGTTATCTCCATCCGGAAAAACTATTCTGGAGCCCCTCACATATGTGAGACCCCTGTGTACTATAGTAGCAGGGCAACAGATCAGTCCAAGCGGTAGGCAAAAGCATAGTCCATAAAACAAGCCAGGGTCAGTTAACGTGCAAGCAGTCCAAGCGGTAGGCAGAAGAGTAGTCACAAAACAGGCCAGGGTCAGTTCACGAGCAAGCAGTCCAAACGGTGGGCAGAGGCATAGTCAAAACAGGCCAGGGTCAGTTCATGTGGAAGCAGTCCAAACGGTAGGCAGAGGCATAGTCAAAAAGCAGGCCAGGGTCAGTTCACATTGAAGGCAGTGGCATGGTTATTTGGGGAAGCATGGAAAATGATCAGCGAAAATGGGGAAAATATGGGCTAATAACTTGGGGATGTATGATACAGTTCGAAGCATTCACCAATGCAAAGGCCAGGTTGGGAGGGACACTGGGGACAATGGTAGCTGGTA
Source organism: Lithobates septentrionalis (assembly GCA_037952835.1). Classification (NCBI taxonomy): domain Eukaryota; kingdom Metazoa; phylum Chordata; class Amphibia; order Anura; family Ranidae; genus Lithobates; species Lithobates septentrionalis. Next base: position 35,101 of record JBBDGP010003101.1, on the reverse strand, counting down.
TCTTTTCGAAAACCTCTTCTGCTGCACACACGACATTTTTTTTGCCGTCTTCGGCCTGCTTCCGATGGTGGAATGTTGTACGGGAAGTGCCATTCATGAAGTCGGCTAACAGCATCAGAACGAGGTAATTCTGGGAGGGGTCTTTGTGGATAGATGAGGGACGTGACTACTTCTTCTATGAATTTTAGGAAGGAGGCGGGGCTTTCTGTGGATTTTGTGTAGATTATGTAGGAATTGTAAATGGCCAAATGGATTAGATATATTGCTACCTTCTTATACCAGAATCGGGACCTCCTTATTGACAAATAGGGCTGAATCATTTGGTCATTGAAATCCACCCCCCCCCCCATGTAGAGATTATAGTCTTGGACACATGTCGGTTTTTCAATGGGACCTCGTCTTCGCTGAACTACAACTGCAGTGTCATCATGAATGGTGGACATCATGTGCACATCCCTCTTATCCTTCCACCTCAAGGCCAGCACTTCATTACATCTCAGTGTTGCTCTTTCCCCCTTTTTCAGCCTTTTGTTCACAATGGATTGTGGGAAGCCCTTCCTATTTTTTCTTGAAGTTCCGCAGGCCAGGGTTTTTTCAATATATAGGTGTCTGAAAAGGGGCAGGCTGGTATAAAAGTTGTCCAGGTATATATGATAGCCTTTTTTTAGAAGTGGGTAAGCCAGATCCCATACGATTTTTCCATTTGTGCCCATGTAGGCTGGGCACTCAGGGGGCTGGAGCTGGGAATCTCTTCCCTCATATATGCGGAATGCATATAGATATCCCGTGGCTCTCTCACACAGCTTGTAAAATTTGACTCCATATTTGGCCTTTTTGCTAGGAATATACTGTTTTATTCCTAGCCGGCCTGAAAATGGTACCAGGGACTCATCCACACATATATTCTTCTCGGGGACATAAAGTTCTGCAAATCGTTGGGAAAATGAATTTATTAGTGGGCGAATCTTGTATAGCTTATCCGAATTTGGATGATTGTTGGGAGGGCACTGGGTGTTGTCGTTAAAATGAAAGAATCTCATAATCATCTCATATCGGGACCTGGACATAGCGGCAGAATACATGGGCATATGGTGGATGGGGTGGGTGGACCAATAGGTATGTCCTTCATTTTTTTTTGTAAGCCCCATATTTAGGGTGAGGCTCAAAAACAATTTGAACTCCTCCATATTCAAATCTCTCCACTCAAACGGACGGGCATAAGATGATTGGGGGTTGCTGGCAATATACTGCTGGGCATACAAATTTGTCTGGTCCACAATGAACTGCAGCAAAGTGTCGGGCAAAAACAGGTGAAAAAAATTGATCTCTGTAAAATTTTGGGTGTTGGCCTGCACACCTGGCTGTGCTGTGAAAGGGGGAATATTTGGTGATCCCGAGTTGGAAGGCAGCCATGTTGGGTTGGCAAGACCATCTGGCATATAGGTAGCGGCCCTGGGTCTTGGGGGACGTGACACTCCAGTAGTTGGGGGAGTTGAATTTCCTGTGCTGGAACTCGGGTGTGATGTGGCAGCACTGGTACTGGGCATTTGTGCGCGGGGCCCATCTCTGGTGGCAGCACTGGTACTGGGCCTTTGTTCCTGGGGCCTATTGCTGGCGGCAGCACTGGTACTGGGCCTTTCTTCCTGGGGCCTATTTCTGGCGGCAGAGCTGGTACTGGGAATATAATCCCGGTTGCTGGCGGCTTCCTGGGTTCCAGAGTGTCGTGCCCTTTTAGGAGGGACCCATTCTTCATCCGAACCATTGCTACTCTCGATCGGCTCAAATGCCGAATTTGATTCGGAATCAGAATGGGACTCTGATGAGAGCTCCCCGGTGCTCTCATCAGTCATAGAGAGGATCTGGAACGCCTCCTCACTTGTATATCCTCTTTTGGACATGGCTGTGTGGCGGGTAGCTGTGCGACGGGTGACAGATGGGTGGCAGGTGACGGTCACTGATGGGCTGTGCGATGGGTGGCAGGTGACGTTCACTGAGAGGTGATGGTGTGATGGGCGATGGTCACAGATAGTTGACAGGCGACGGTCACTGATGGGTAACAGGTGCACCGCTGATGGTCACTGATGGGTGACAGGGCACAGTCACTGATGGGTGACGGGTGAGAGGGCCCGGTCACTGATGGGTGACAGGCCACGGACGGTGACAGGTGATAGTCACAGATTGTTGACAGGCGACGGTCACTGATGGGTGACGGGTGCACCGCTAATGGTCACTGGTGGGTGACGGGTGACAGGGCACGGTCACTGGTGGGTGACGGGTGACAGGGCAGGTCACTGATGGGTGACGGGTGACAGGGCAGGTCACTGATGGGTGACGGGTGACAGGGCAGGTCACTGATGGGTGACGGGTGACAGGGCAGGTCACTGATGGGTGACGGGTGACAGGGCAGGTCACTGATGGGTGACGGGTGACAGGGCACGGTCACTGGTGGGTGACAGGGCACCGCTGATGGTCACTAATGGCAGTCTCTATGTGACAGGTGCACTTTTTATGGGGTGACTGTTGGGTGACAGATGACAATTGGGGGGGGCGATGGGACAGAAGTGGTGTTGGTGCAGACACTACAAATACAAAGATCTGTAACTCACTGCTCCTGGCTCTTCTCTCCTCACACTGGAAACGGTGTGTGAGGAGAGAAGGGCTAGTAACAGCTAGTGACAGCTCTTTGTTTACACTTAGTGATCGGCTGTGAATGGATCACAGCCGATCACATGGTACACAGTACTGGCCAATGGCTGTAAACTATCGTCGGTGACGAGCAGTGTTCCCGGGGAACACGCCGCCACCGACGTGCACGCGCAGCGCGCTCACGATCGCGCGCATGCGCCGTGCAATGCGGATGTACCATTAGTGATCAGCCGTGACTTCATCACGGCCGATCACGTGGTAAACAGCCATGCCCAGTGGCTGTTCACCCCTGTCGGTGACGATCGGTGTCTCGGTGACACGCCACCACCGACAGTACAGGGCTGCGCGCTCACGATCGCGCGCATGCCCTGTTTAAACGGTGGACGTCATATGACGCCCACTCAGAACAATAGGCTTACCGTCCGGCCGTCATATGACAGTGGGCGGTAGGCTAGTGGTTAAAGTAGCCAACATGTTTCGCAGTCTGCACAGCAGTTTCTTCAGGGCTTGCTTGTTTCGTAACTAGCTCAAAATCTTAAAAACATCTCGGGATATCTGGATTAGGCAGAGACCATAAAACAACCCACACCCTTTTTTTTTATTTTGCTATGGTATGCATATTTATGAGTTGATCTCAATGTTATATTTTTTTTATTCCTCTGTTTTTGTTTTTGTGTATATGTTGTGATATAAAAAAAATGGAAAATAAAATCTGATTTAAAAAAAAAAAATATTGAAGAGGAAAATGTAGAAGATTAGGGCGTTAAATGGTCTCCTCCAAACAGACAAAAACACATATATTTTTAAATATTTATTAGAAAAATAGAAAATCACATATAGACATAAATCAGTAGGAAAAAAAATACACATCCCTACATGTAAAACCACACTATGTGTACAACAAATCAAAATAGAGATGTTACATTAAAGTAGCCAACATGTTTCGCAGTCTGCATAGCAGCTTCTTCAGGGCGTGCTTGTTTCGTAACTAGCTCAAAATCTTAAAAACATCTCGGGACATCCGGATTAGGGGGAGACCAAAAAACAACCCACACCCTGGACAAAAAAACGCATGGAGAAAACCATCCATTACAATTTATGAGTTGATCTCAATGTTATAATTTTTTTATTCCTCTGTTTTTGTTTTTGTGTATATGTTGTTGTTATATAAAAAATGGAAAATAAAATCTAATTAAAAAAAATATATTGAAGTGGAAAATGTAAAAGGTTAGGGCATTAAATGGTCTCCTCCAAACAAACAAAAATACATATATTTTTTAAATATTTATTAGAAAAATAGAAAATCACATATAGACATAAGTCAGTAGGGGAAAAAAATTACACATCCCTACATATAAAACCACACTATGTGTACAGCAAATCAAAATAGAGATGTTACATTAAAGTAGCCAACATGTTTCGCGGTCTGCATAGCAGCTTCTTCAGGGCTTGCTTGTTTCGTAACTAGCTCAAAATCTTAAAAACATCTCGGGACATCCAGATTAGGGGGAGACCAGAAAACAACACACACCCTGGACAAAAACTGCATGGAGAAAACCATCCATTACAAGTCAAATAGACCCTTTATATTAAAAGGCAGGGAGGACTACCCGAAGGGGTTGCTTCATTCTCTCCATGTATATAAAAGATCTTCCAACATCCAATAGCCACTCCTCCCCCAAATGGGCGCTGCAACTGTGAGTCTCAAATGGAAACCCCCAAAAAGAGTAAATCAATAATCGCAGTCCTCCAGCGCAAAACGCCCCACGTGTGACAGAGTCTGGGTCTCCCGAGGATCCCGCACCCCAGCATGCAAAGCCCTGATGGGTTTTACTTCCTCTTTTTTCCCCTGCAAAATAAAAGCATAATGGGCTAGTATGCATCGCATTTTAGCCCATCATGTTGCACTTACCTGCAAACGAAGCCTGCGATGGTCGCATCCATCTTCACCCCTCTTCCTTCCAGGGCTGTGGACTCCGGCCCTGTGACTGGCCGGAGTCACATGACGCCATTCGTGCGCGTGCGTGCGGGTGCCAACGGTCATGGCATGGGCCCTTTAGAAATAGCACGATTGTGCCCTTTCTTTAGTGCGCGTGCGCCGATGATGTCGGCGCAAGTGTATATGTAAATATGTCCTAAACCATGCAGGTTTAGGAGATATTTCCAGTACCTACAGGTGAGCCTTTTTATAGTCTTACCTGTAGGGAAAAGTGGTGTAACTGGGTTTACAACCACTTTAAATTCCTCCTGAAAACAGTGATCTTCCTGTCCCTAGGCATTCCTAATACCATAACACTTCCTGTTGTTCTATCAGAATACCGTTACCCATCTGAATATGTAACGGAAGTGACGTTCTGTCACCGCCATCTTGGTACACCCCGCACTCGGCCGCAGTAAGCCTACAGTCAGAAGGCGGCAGCTGACATCTTTTTACACCCAGCCAAGTCTTGCATTGCACACTTATTTTTATCAGTAAACTGAGCTTATATAGTGAAATGCAGGATTTTGAAATCCGTGACATTGTTTTGATGTTGAATTTTAAAAGCAGCGGCAAGCCTGCTGATCTCACAGGTTTGCTAATCTGACAGAAGATCGCTGCTTTTAAAATGTAACCTCAAAACAGTTTGACAGATTTCAAAATACCGATTTCACTATATAAGCTCAGTTTACTGGTAAAAATAAGTGTGAAATGCAAGACTTGAGTGGGTGTAAAAAGATGTCCGCTGCCCCTTCTAAATGCAGGCTTACTGCGGCCGAGTGCGGATGTACCAAGATGGCCGCGACGGAACGTCACTTCTGATACCAATTCTGATGGGTAGCGGTATTCTGATAGAACACCAGATATCATAACACTTGGATGTTAGATTAGAGATCAGGGATACATTTTTCGGATTATGTTAAGGGTTAAGTGTTAAGGGGTAATTTTCCTGGTTAGGTTACAGTTGAGTTCAAGTATAGAGCTAAGTTTGAGGGTCGAAATACGTTTTATTGATAATTGACTTGTGATTGTCACACCTAAATTTCCAGCACCAACATTGAAGAGCTGAAAACAAATGTGTTTAACTATAGAGATGGCCCGGCCCTTGGCCTTATGGGTGCTCTTCACAGACATTGCCCTCTTTCTGGACCAAAGGGCAAAGAAGGTGGGCAAGGAACCAATGTCCCAGAACAGTGTAGGGGCTCGCCAACACAGAAGTGACCCAGTAATAGACACCAAAGAACCTTAACCAGTTTATCAAGGGGATTCGTTTACCCAGAAGAACCCGATTGGATCTTTGGGTGTTTGCTTAGAGCGTGATGGCAAGCACCACTGATGGAAGCCTCATGGATGGTTGGGATTCTAAGAACACCACTGAATTATATATACAGTTTAGTGATAAATGTTGCAATATATTTGAATTATAGTGGGAGGAAGAACAGAGTAAGCATCCTGAATATTTATGGCACTCCAGCCAATCTCTGGGGAGGTGTGCCCAGAAAGTGTTGGGAGAGCCCATAAATAGTCTTGGGCCTGAGGCAATAGGTGCAGAGTTCCTGGGGCCAGTAATTCTAAAGGAGACCCCTGTGCTATGGCTCTTCCCTCCTGGGGCGGGATTTCTGAAGGTGTCATCTAGAGGACATTGAGGTCCCAGATGAGGCTTCAGTTGGGGGGCCTATTCGCAAAAGTTTAGTCCTGGAATTCATTTGGGTCTGAAGAAGCTCACTGGAGAGTACTGGGAGGAGGTTTGGGGAATGGTATCCAGCTGTCTTATGGTGGTGTGAGTTTGTGTCTCCCGCACTTGAGAGAGCCTGGTGGATATCGGAAGGAGGCAGCAGATGATCCTGTGGCCGAGTGAGTGGTTGACCCTGGTGCTGGAAGATAGAGACTGTGTGGAGATATTTTGGACCATTGGGAAAAGACTTATGAGGCGTACACACAGTCGGACTTTTCAGCTACAAAAGTCCGACAGCCTGTCCGACAGACTTTCGACGGACTTTTGGCGGACTTGCGGCGGACTTGCGGCGGACTTTCTAACGAACAGACTTGCCTACACACGATCACACAAAAGTCCGTCGAATTCTTACGTGATGACGTACACCGGACTAAAATAAGGAAGTTCATAGCCAGTAGCCAATAGCTGCCCTAGCGTGGGTTTTTGTCCGTCGGACTAGCATACAGACGAGCGGATTTTTCGACCGGACTCGAGTCCGTCGGAAAGATTTGAAGCATGTTCCAAATCTAAAGTCCGTCAGATTTTCGACCGAAAAAGTCCGCTGCAGGTCCGATGAAGCCCACACACGGTCGAATTGTCCGCCGGATTTGGTCCGTCGGCGTCCGTCTGACTTTTGTAGACGAAAAGTCCGACCGTGTGTACGCCCCATTAGTCTCCTGCCAGCATTAGAGATTTTGTAGGACGTTTTTGCATAGCTCAGCAGGATAGAGAAGAGTCCCCAAAGTTTTCAGTCCTTCAGTTATAGGGTATCCTGTGCTCCCTTCACCCGATCCCAGTTCAAACAAAAGCCTAAAAAGACTTATCTAGATTGTTCCTTCGAGCCAGTAAAAGAGTGAAGAAAATGCTATGTGCCTGGCTGTGTGTCTTAACCAAGGGGAAAGGAGGCAAGTCCACCAATGGCTCTTTCAGGGGTGTACTACATATTGTTTAGCTAACACTGGACCAAACTGAGGTTTTGATGGTCTGTGACATACATGTATGCATGTGAGTAAAGTGTATGTAAAGTTGTGGACAGAATATTCGAGGTTGAGACCCCTTTCAGGATCACAAAAAACCTTTGCTCACAAAACAAAAAAAAAAACTGTTGCCTTTAAGCTATACACATTTCATCACAGATTCTAAACACACGTTCTCATTGTATGTGAGGCTGGTAGAACTGTAAGGCCTTGAAGATGTGAGGTCAGGAGGGGCAGCACATTAAAAAGCAGCTCTGGAGGGGCGCAGGCCTGAAATCGGGCCAGTAAACGGCACACAACAACCGCAGGAACACGCCCCACTTCTCCAGGGTAGAAGGAGTTAAAACCTTCTTAACCGTTGAAAAGTTGTTTGCTTTGATCCTGTGATGTTCACAGAGCCGGCCTCATTGTTGATAAGTCAGACAAAGACACTAATGCGATTGGTAGAGATGCATCAATCAGAAAGTCAAAAGCCCAAGGAATTCCCATAAATGTAATCCGATAAAATGAGCGGGTAATCCACCCTTCTTTCAAGAGGTATCAAAGAGACTGAGGATTGTCATTTAACGGGGCAGTGCCAATCCTCCACTGCTCACATCAACTTCACAACAAACATCAGACATTTGAAGGAGACACAGAGAGGACAACCCCCAACCCAACACCCAACCAACCCAACTCTTCATCAAGCTGTGAACCTACCTGTGAGGACAGAATGATGGCTGCCATGGCTGATCTCCTTCTGAAGATGCTGGTTGCTTGGTTGTTATAATGACACTGTTGCCTAAATACACTCAGAGTCACAATACAAAACACTTTTCACATCAGAGACCTACCAGTCCAGGTTCATACACCCCGGCTTCAGAGGCATTTTCTTACTGGGCCCTCGGTTGCTTTTTCTCTTGCTGATGATTCCCCTCAACCTGCTTTTGGTTACACTATTGGTGACTCACAGGGTTGGGACAAGGGGTGGGCACAGAGACATGACTAGAACCTTTAGGGCCCCAGTGAAAGAAACCATGAAGGGCCTCCCTGACCACCGGGGCCCTTTCCATTGGTACCTGGGCCCTTTCCTCTGGTCCCAGGGCCCTTCAAACCCGGAGCTCTTTTCTCTGAGCCCAGGCTCCTTCCCTCCAGGTCTGGGGCTCCTCCCACTTGTCCCGGGGGGGGGCCTTCACTTTCGTTGCGGGGGTCTTTATAAGCCCCAGTTCACACTGCAACACATAAGGTTGCATGAAAAGTCAAAACACGTTCATTTCAATGGGTGCTGTCATAATCAATGCGACTCAAGTCACAGTGACAAAAAAATAGGTTCCTACACTACTTTTCTGCGACTCTGGAGCAAGCTGAGTGCCATAGACTGCAATGTTAAATCACAAAAGTTTCAAGGAAATCGTAAGCAAGTTGCAAGGAAGTCCCAAGGAAATCGCAAGCAAGTCGCATGACTTTGGGGTTGCAGCTGTATAAACGGAACCTTACGGTCCAACAGTGGGCCCCACTATGATGGCTTAATGCCAAGGCCCATTTGCAAGTGTGATGATTGCAACCCTGGTAGTTCCACCACTGGCCCTGGGTAGGCAGAAGGGGCAGTGGTAAGGGAGGACACCCTCGCCACACACTCCAGATCAGTGGCTGGCAACCAGTGGGACACAACTTCACATTTGCTCTGACAGCTACTAATCCAACGAGGCCACTCTCCATCCCATATGTCCACAGGTGACCCGAAGAACAGACAGTGCATGTGGCACTGCCTTTTAGCTGCTATAAAACAAATGATTGGCTACGCATGTGCAGTGCAAACTCTATGCCAACCATAGGCAGCCAGAACAAGGGGGCAGAGAATTGGTGCAGGGTGGTTCACCCATTCTATGATATGTGTTGGCAGCATTCTGTTTATGAATTTTGGTAGCAGTGTACACAAGGTGGCATGGCCAGCATTATCAGCATGCATTCTGATTGGCTTGGGCTGCTTTGTAAGGTAGAATTACTCTCAACCAATCTCAGAGTCAGCGACCTTTACATTATCCATGCATCATCCGTAACAGTGATGTCCAGTTGTATAATATCAAACCCACTCCTATGCTGAAATACAAACCCCCCAAGGTGTGCAAGCAGGAAATCAGCTTTCAGGGATAACACCCAAGTCCTCCCCCACCTGATCGCTCAGATGGATGTACCGTGATGAGCACAAGTATCACTGTGGATAGAATGAATGAAGAAAGGTACAACCTTCCTTCTACATTCATTCTCCACTCTGTGACACCTACGCTTGGTGTACATCCACCCTGTCTTTAGGTCATTCTGCTCTCAGGCTCTGGAAGTATCTAGGATCTGAATGACTCTACTTGCTTGCTCACAGGTCCAGGATCTTGTGACTGGGAGTGAGATTATCCTATAAAAAATAGTGTTTGCTAAGAACATGCTTAGTGTGTTGTCTAGCCATTTTAATGGCATTCTTTTTAGGACCTGTGTTTTAATGCACTTTATGACCAAACATTTGTGGACACCTTACCATCACATCTAAATAAGCATGTTGGACATCACATTACAGGTTGACCTCTGTGCCTGAAGCTTTAACAGTCCACTCTTCTAGTAAGGCTTTCCACAGGATTTTTGTCTCTATCTGTAAGGTCAGGTACTGATGTTAAAAGAGCAAAGGTGTCTCACAATTGGCATTCCAGTTCATCCCAAAAGGTGTTCAGTAGGGATGGGATCAGGACACACCAATCTGGTCAAACCATGTCTTAATGGAGCTGTTGAGTAGGGTTGAGGTCAGGGCTTTATTATTATTATTATTATACAGGTTTGATGTAGAGGAATCAGAGGGCCCTGCTCGTTATAGCTTACAATCTAAAATGGAAGGGTCAACTGATACAAAAGGTAATAGCTGTGGGGGGATGAGCTGATGGAGGAAGTAAAACAGTGTTAGTTAGAAGCAGGATAGGCTTCTTTAAAGAGAGGGGTTTTCAGGGACCGCCTAAAGATGGATAGATTGGGGGACAGCCGGACAGATTGGGGTAGGGAGTTCCAAAGGATGGGAGAAGCTCTGGAGAAATCCTGGAGGCAAGCATGGGAGGAGGTGACAAGGGAGCTAGAGAGTAGGAGGTGTTGGGATGACCGAAGAGATCGGCTTGGTTGGTATTTTGGGACTAGGTTAGTGATGTAGCTGGGGGCAGAGTCATGAATGGCTTTGTAAATTATTGTTAATACTTTGAATTTTATTTGTTGGGTGAGTGGAAGCCAGTGGAGGGATTGGCAGAGAGGGGTGGAGGACACTGAATGCTTGGTAAGGTGGATGAGTCTTGCAGCGGCATTCATTATGGACTGAAGAAGGGATAGTCTATGTAAAGGTAATCCAATGAGGAGGGAGTTGCAGTAATCGAGGCGAGAGATGTTTAGGAAGTGAATTAGAAGCTTGGTGGTGTCATTAGTTAAAAAGAGGCGTATTCTGGAAATGTATGAAGATCATTCGGGTTCCTCCATATCGGTATGGTCAAACCTTGTCTTTATGAAGCTGTTCAGGAGGGTTAAGGTCATGGCCATGTTAGCTGAGAAGGCCTGTCCCACAATCGGCATTTCAGTTCATCCCAAAAGTGTTCAGTAGGGTTGAGATCAGGACCCTGTGCAGGACACTCAAGTTCCTCCACACCAAAATGGTCAAACCATGTCTTAATGGAGCTGTTGAGTAGGGTCAAGGTCATGGCTTTATGAAGACCACTCAGGTTCTTCTACACCAGACTGGTCAAACTGTATCTTTATGAAGCTGTTCAGTAGGGTTGAGGTCAGGGCTTTATGAAGACTATTCAGGTTCCTCCATATCAGTATGGTTAGACCATGTCTTTATTAAGCTATGTTAGCTGAGGCCATGTTAGCTGAAAAGACCTGTCCCACAATTGGCATTTCAGTTCATCCCAAAAGTGTTCAGTAGGGCTGAGGTCAGGACTCTCAAGGCAGGACACTCAAGTTTCTCCACACTAAACTGTTCAAACCATTTCTTTATGAAGCTGTTCAGTACGATTGAGGTCATGACCATGTTGGTTGAGAAGACCTGGCTGACAAACAGTATTACAATTCATCCCAAAAGTGTTCGGTAGGGTTGAGGTCAGGACTATGTGCAGGACTCTCACGTTTCTCCAGACCAAGCTGGTCAAACCATGTCTTTATGAAGCTGTTCAGTAGGGTTGAGGTCATGACCATGTTAGTTGAGAAGACCTGGATGACAATTAGTATTCCAATTCATCTCAAAAGTGTTCAGTAAGGTTGAGGTCAGGACTCTGCACAGGACTCTCAAGTTCCACCAAGCCAAGCTAGCCAAACCAATTCTTTATGGAGCTGGCTTCATACACATGGACACAGTAATGCTAGAACAGGAAAGGACCACAAACAAGGTTGCAAGAGCAGAATTGTCTAAAATGTCTTTGTATGTTGTTGTATTAAAATACCCTTCAAAGGAAACACCTGAAAATAGTCCTGTGATAGAGTGTCCATATGTTTTTGGTTATATAGATAGCTGTGGTGGTCAGGTGTCTACAAAGGTTTGTCTATTTAGTGTATCTACACTGTGGGGTGACCTATGCTTTTTTGCTGTGGTCAAATGTGACTTCCACATTTTATCTGAACATAAATGGTGTGGCTGACGTACTTTGGAAACCGCGGCCTGTGATGACTGCGGGGTTTTCTCCTTTTTGGGTTTTTCACTTTTTTTTGTAGTGTATTCCAGATTTCTGGCAAATTTCCACAAAGTAGTCTCCAGTTGCGAGCAGAATAATGAAAACCAGAGCCAAACATTGCTCTATGTAACATTGTTTCAAGCCACAGTGATGTCATGAATTCCTGGAGCATTATCTTTGCAGCCCACAACGTGGCTGCTTCCCTCTGTGTATGAGTGACAGGTGCACTTTACTGCAGGCCAGGTGACTTCCATGACAGGAGGAATGTGACAGGTGTATGTGAAATACAAATACAACAAAGAAAACAAGTTACTCTTTTTAATCATGGTTTGCAAAAGTAAATATTCATGAACTCTGCGATGTATTCCACCTGAAAAATGATATTGTTCTATTTGATGTGTTGCCTGGTGACCAGCTCCCTTCTTTTTGTGGGCTGCTCTATTATACACTGCCCTGTCAAGTGCTGCCAGGTTGTAAAAGGTTATAATAGGGTCTAAAAAAATAGTTTTTATTTAAAGGAGCACCCGGGTCTAAATGGTAAAACAAGGTCCTGAGGTGCCTAGTGGAGGCCCAGCCAGTGTGTCCACCCCACCAGCCTCCGTCCTTAATCTGGGAACTCCGGCTTGTGATGGTGGAAGGGAATTCTCAGACACACCCACTGCAGGTTCCTTTCTACCTCTCACTGACAGAAAGTTTGATAGGAAGGTTCTCACAGCCAGTGGTCAAATCTAAACTGGAATGTGATAAAAAAAAAAACTGTGAGGGAGGGAGGAGGTTACAAATAAAAGAAGCCCCCTCCCCCCCTCCCAATAACTCTCCCCACTTGATGCACAAAACTCAGAGGCATCCTTCTTTTCCATTGTAGAAACGTAAGGTCCTTCTTGGGATGTTCAATCACTTCCTATGGGGCCCATTGACAGGGTTCTCAAAGTGTCCTGAAGACTCCAGCGATAGTCCTTCCTTCCTTCCTTCCTGAGGTGGAGTGTCCTTCTTGGGGTTCCCACATCACTTACCTTTGGGTCCATTGGCAAGGTCCTGAAGACTAGAGAGTTAGCTCTCCCTTTTCCTTCCTTACTTACTTTTCCTCCTTCTTTCATTTCTTCCTTCCTTCAATCCATCCTCCCTAACATCCTTTCTTTCCTTTCTTATTTCCCTCATTCTTTCCAGAGTTGGAGAGCCCTTCTTGGAGTGCCCACATCACTTTAAATTGGGCCCATTGGCAGGGTTCTCACAAGGTCCTGAAGGTTCCAGCGTTAGCTCTCCCTAGCTCCCTTCCTCCTTTTTTCCTTCCATTCTTTTTCCTCCTTCCTACATTCCTTCCTTTCATCCATCCTCCCTAACATCCTTTCTTTCTTTTTTCCTTCCCTCCTTTTTCCATTCTTCCTCTCCTCCATCCTCTCTCTTCCCTCCTATATGGAATGCAACCTAACAATGCTCTTGCAGTCCTGTGTTTCTTCTGCATTGTAGAGTTGGAGGATCCTTTTGCGGTTCCCACAGCACTTCCCAGTGTGTCCATTGGCAGGATCTCACAGGGTCTTCATCCTTCTTCTCCATTGTAGAAATGGAAGGTCCTTCTTGGGATGCTCAATCACTTCCTATTGGGTCCATTGACAGGTTCCTCACATTGTCCTGAAGACTCCAGCAATAGTCCTTCCTTCCTTCAATCCAGAGTTGGAGTGTCCTCCTTGGGGTGCTCACATCACTTCCCTTTGGGTCCATTGGCAGGATCTCACAGGGTCTTCATCCTTCTTCTCCATTGTAGAAATGGAAGGTCCTTCTTGGGATGTTCAATCACTTCCTATTGGGTCCATCGACAGGGTACTCACATTGTCCTGAAGACTCCAGCAATAGTCCTTCCTTCCTTCAATCCAGAGTTGGAGTGTCCTCCTTGGGGTGCTCACATCACTTCCCTTTGGGTTCATTGGCAGGGCGCTCACAAGGTCCTGAAGACTCTAGAGTTAGCTTTCCCTTCCTATATGAAATGCAATCCCTCCCAAAACACTCTGCCGTCCCCGTGTTTCTTCTTCATTGCAGAGTTGGAGGGTCCTTCTTGGGGTGCCCACATCACTTCTCATTGGGTCCTTTGGCAGGATCTCACAGGTCCCTCAAGTCTCCAGCGGTAGCTCTTCCTTCCTTCCTTCCTTCCTTCCTTCCTTCCTTCCTTCCTTCCCTCCTCAATCCCTCCCTCCTTTACTTTGATATTTTCTTCCTTCTTCACTTCCCTCCTTCCTTCCTTCCTTCCTTCCTTCCTTCCTTCCTTCCTTCCTTCCTTCCTTCCTTCCTTCCTTCCTTCCTTCCTTCCTTCCTTCCTTCCTTCCTTCCTTCCTTCCTTCCTTCCCTCCTTTTTCCTTCATTCCTCCCCTCCATCCTCTCTTTCTCCCTGCCTTTATGTAAATGCAACCTCACAACGCTCTGCAGTTTCAGTCTTTCTTGGAGGGTCCTTCTTGGGGTGTACACATTACTTTGCAATGGGTGCAATGGCAGGGTTCTCACAGGGTTCTGAAGACCCCTCTATTAGCTCTTCCTTCCTAACATCCTCTATTCCCCCCCCCCCCCATCCTCTCTTTCTTCCTCTCCATATGGAATGCAATCCTACAGTTCTCTGCAGTCCCCTCGCTGCCACCCACCGAGAGGAAATTCCAATAATCGTTACTACTAATCACTCCACTTTAACCCCTTCCTGTCCTATGACAGCCCCACCATGGAGGCTATTATGATTATCCATATTGCTGCGCTTTCCGGCTAAACTCCCAGAGGCGTCTCTGGCTTTGTTTCGAGCCGGGAATCCCCACCCCACCCTACGGGGCACAAAAAAGATTTTCTGTCATCTGTTTAGATAAGGATTAGGGCGCCAGGTAGAGCCCCTTCTCTCTTTCAAGTTCTCAAGAAGAGCAATCGCCTTTGATGTCATTGGCCGCCGTTGTTAAATTGTCATTTTTTCCTCCTTTGTGATCCTTTATATATATATTTTTTTTTTCATCGGTGAGTTGAAGCGTCCATCAGCCGATGACAGTATCTTCACCAAAGAAGACAAATAAGCCTTTGATTTGGATTGTGTTCTCTGCTCATTGTTCTTCGGTAACCTGCGTGTTAAGCAGCGATCTTCAGGCGGCCCAGCTGCTGCGCCGGAGCGGTACCTGCACAATACAAACTCCTCGCCGCGAGCTTTGCTCCTTCATTGATGAAATAAGCCCTACATAAATAGACGTTAATTGTGCGTCCAATGAATAAAACTACAAATATCTCTCTCTTTTTTTTCTTCTTCAAAACCCTTCAAGATGTTCCATGTCAATAGGCCAGCTCCCATTTCCAGCTGATTGACGGGCTGAAAGGCCCGGGCGTTTTCCCATCACGTCCTGGAGACGCTCGGAATGTCACAAAGATGTTTCTGTGTGCTGAGCGGCGCTATTGCTGCTTTCTGTGAGTCATTCCTGTTTTTAAAGAGGCCCTGTCACCAACTTTTACGAAATTTGAAAGGTACATTTATATTACCAAAAGTATTGGGATGCCGCCATTTACACGCACGTGAGCTTTAACGGCATTCCAGTCTTATGCTGGCCGTACAAATCGGTCATTTGGCCAGTTCGCTCGTTTTTTCAGCCAGTTGATGGCCACAAAGTCGATGATTGTTTGGGACGTTTTTGAGCCGAAAAAAAACGAAGGACAAGTTTGGAAATTTTCTGCCGAACGAACGATGAATTGAAAGGTTAATGTGTTTCCCGTCCAAACTGTTTGCACTAGGTATATGTAAAAAAACGAACAAAAAATTGATTAATTTATGTCCATTGAACGATTTATCGGTCATTACATGATGGCACTATTGTTTGCTCTCATGAATGTTCGACCTTTCGAAAATGGGTTTGGACGATTTTTCGTATAGGGTATGGCCAACATTAGTCCGTAGAGTTCAATATTGAGTTGGCCCACCCTTTGCAGCTATAACAGCTTCAACTCTTCTGGGAAGGCCGTCCACAAGGTTTAGGAGGGTGTCTATGGGAATGTTTGACCATTCTTCCAGAAGAACATTTGTGAGGTCAGGCACTGATGTTGGGCGAGAAGGCCTGGCTCGCAGTCTCCGCTCGAATACATCTCAAAGGTGTTCTATTGGGTTGAGGTCAGTTCTATCAGGTTGTGCAGGCCAGTCAAGATCCTCCACCCCAAACTCATTCATGTCTTTATGGACCTTGCTTTGTGCACTGGTCCAAATCATATGGTGGAGGGGGGATTATGGTGTGGGGTTGTTTTTCAAGGGTTGGGCTTGGCCCCTTAGTTCCAGAGAAGGGAACACTTAAGGCGTCAGCATACCAAGACATTCTAGACAATTTCATGCTCCCAACTTTGTGGGAACAGTTTGGGGACGGCCCCTTCCTGTTCCAACATGACTGCGCACCAGTGCACAAAGCAAGGTCCATAAAGACATGGATGAGCGAGTTTGGGGTGGAGGAACTTGACTGTCCTGACCTCAACCAGATAGAACACCTTTGGGATGAATTAGAGCGGAGACTGCGAGCCAGACCATCTAGTCCAACATCAGTGCCTGACCTCACAAATGCTCTTCTGGAAGAATGGTCAAACTTCCCATAGACACCCTCCTAAACCTTGTGGACGACCTTTCCAGAAGAGTTGAAGCTGTTATAGCGGCAAAGGGTGGGCTAACTCAATATTGAACCCTATGGACTAAGACTGGGATGTCATTAAAGTTCATGTGTGTGTGTAGGCAGGTGTCCCAATACTTTTGAGAATATAGTGTATGTTGGTAGAGCACTGAACCTACCAATAGGTGAAGACAGGCTTGATGCACAGTCCCTAGCCCCTTCCCCTGGCTATAAACCAAAAAAAAGCTTTGAGCGTTGCTTTAAGTTTTTATCCTTTTAACATCCCGGTGACTCTCACTAATCTCGGGTGCCGATGTCAGGAGAGCCTGTCCTGGCTCATTGCACACACATCGAAAGAAGAAAGATAAGACGCCGCACTTCCGAGCAAGCAGCCCAAGTGTAGAAAGTGGAAGCTGCTTCAGCTAGGTTCCTCCCAGGCAGTGTCGGGAGAGGGCCATCCAGCGCCCAGGGCAAAGATGCCAAACTGCGCACCCCCTTCCCTTAGAGTTAGGGTCAGAGCACCCCCATCCCTGCAATAAACCATTGTGCCCAGGGCAGCTTCTCTTCTTGCCCACCCCGTGTCCCAGCCCTGCTCCCAGGCCACACCCTCCTACACGTTTCGCCCTTCCCATAAGGCTTAATCTATGACTAAAAGGTGAAAAGCAGCTTCAGCCTAGCTCCTTCCAGGCCACGCCCACTAACGCATTTCGCCGCACCCACAGGGCTTAATGCATCGGAGGATGTGGCCTCCCTCTACACTTGGGCTTCTTGCTTGGAACTGTAGCATCTTACCTTTCTCCTTTCTCCCTTCCCCTGGCTGTCATAGTGGTCACATGATCGAAACCAGTCCTGCCGGCTCCCTATCATTAGGAGAAACTGGAAGTTTTTGACAGCTCGATCACTGTGCTGGGTGCCGCCCCACCCACCAACTGCCCCCCCAAGCTGCAATACGCAGCAGATAGGGGGTGTTTACATGCTGCAGTCATGATGCTTTACTCCAGCAGCAAAGTTTACCCGACATGTATTGATTGGCGAGTGGCAAACCTGCAAAATGCAACAAATTCAAGCAAATGGGGAAGTGCCGCAAATGCCCTCCAACTGCCCTGCAAATGCCCTGCAACTGCCCTGCAAATGCCCTGCAACTGCCCTGCAACTGCATGCAATGCTCGTGGTTGAGGCACGTTTGGAGCTGAAAAAGGCTCTAAGGAGGCTTCGCACCGCTTCCCCACCACCTGTCGGCAGCCTCCGAAGCTCGATCTTAACACGGATCGGGCTTTAGAGGAAAGGAAGGTCTAGACACACATCTAAATTTACCCTTCAATAGAACGCCAGTTAAAAAATAAAATGATAACAATGAATAGCCGATTACCAGATAAAATAACAAAACCAGCTTCTACTGCATTATTCACCTTCATTCCAGAGCTTCCCCCTGCAGCACTTTTTCTACTTTACACGTCCTCATCATTCAAAACTTTCTTCTCAGCCCAGGTCATCCTAAATCTACTCCAGCCACTGTCTGAACAATGAAGGAGAAGCGCCAAAAATCCGGGGGGTGGGGGGGGGGGTGGTGGGCGTACATCAACAAGACCTGCTGTGTGTAGACAAGTGGCAGTCTCAGCCTGGACCCCGCCAGTCCACGCCACCAACGCGTTTCACTCTGCCACTCATGAGTAAGCTCCATTTGGCCAAGTGAAACGCGTTGGAGGCGTGGCCTGGCAGAGGGGGGGAGGGGGGGGTTGATCCACACAGCAGGTCTTGTTCTGATGTGCAGCTGCCGGGATCTTCAGCTCTTATCGGTTATTGTCTGGAGCGTGGGCGGACTCCTTCCCAGCCACGAATCACAGCAGTAGGCACAGGACAACACTTTCTAGCAGCCTGAGCGGCTCACATACATACCATGGGTTCGCAATAAAAATGGGAAGCACCGGAGTGATGAGCTCATCTCTTTATCACTCTGCTCTCTCCTCCTATCAGCATGCTTTCTGTCAGCACACAATCCAATTGGCTCCTTGTGCTGCTTCTTCCGTTCATGCTCCAGCCCTGCTATACAGGGACTGCAAGAGGCTGATACCAGGTCCCATTCTGTTACTTACATTTCTGACATACATAAAAAATACTTTCAGTAATGTAATAGTAACAAATTGCGCACGTGTTCAAGGCCAGCAACTATTACATGACAGCCAGGCAGTTAGCATTCTCAGAAGGAGGTCACCGCGGTTTGTCTCCAGGTGAATCCACCGTTGCCGTGCGTGGATCTGCCTGGAATTGTTCGGTAATAACGCTCTCACGCCCATTTCCTCCTTACATCTCATCCCTTGTACATATTAGCAGATTCACACCTTAGTGTGGACAATGATGTCAGGCTCACTGGAAGCGACTGACGTGCCGCGGCTTGCTGGCTAAGCTCTTTGGCTCTGCGGCTTATGGAGTTTATGTTCCTGCCTAACTCTGTAAAGGCCCAGAAGAGCTTTGTACTCCGCCACGGCCCATGTTGGCTCTTCATACACATACACTATATTGTTAAAAAGTATTGGGACGCTTGCCTTTACGCGCACATGAACTTTAATGGCATCCCAGTCTTAGTCCGTAGGGTTCAATATTGAGTTAGCCCACCCTTTGCAGCTATAACAGCTTCAACTCTTCTGGAAGGCCGTCCACAAGGTTTAGGAGTGTGTCTATGGGAATGTTTGACCATTCTTCCAGAAGAGCATTTGTGAGGTCAGGCACTGATGTTAGACAAGAAGGCCTGGCTCATAGTCTCCACTCTAATTCATCCCAAAGCTGTTCTATGGGGTTGAGGTCAGGACTCTGTGCAGGCCAGTCACATTCCTCCACCCTAAACTCGCTCCTCCATGTCTTTATGGACCTTGCTTTGTGCACTGGTGGGCAGTCATGTTGGAACAGGAAGGGATCATCCCCAAACTGTTCCCACAAAGTTGGGAGCGTGAAATTGTCCAAAATGTCTTGGTATGCTGATGCCTTAAGTGTTTTAATTCACTGGAACTAAGGAGCCAAACCCAACCCCTGAAAAACAACCCCACACCATAATCCCCCCTCCCCCCCACACCATAATCCCCCCTCCCCCCCACACCATAATCCCCCCTCCACCAAATGATTTGGACCAGTGCACAAAGCAAGGTCCATAAAGACATGGATGAGCGAGTTTGTTTTTGACAGGTCCCTGTCCCCACTTCCAGGAGACGCGGCGGCCGCGGCACTCGGAGGTTTGGCCCCCCTCCTCCTTCCTCCGTCGCCGGGCCAATTAGAGCACTGTGCCCTGAGCCCACCCACTTGCGTGACAATAGCAAATTAATATTCGCTATGGTCTTCCTGATTCTCCTTCCGGCCAATCAGGAAGCAGGTCCTGAGACCGGATTGGCAGAGAGGAGAAGCACGGGGTCCCATTCGCCCTCCTCCTATGTTATCCAGGTGCGCCTCACACTTCGGCTCGGCTCCCATGGTCTCCGGTCCCGCTTCCCACATGGGTAAGTGCGGGGCTGGTGGGGAGGACGAATGAACGAGCGAGCGATTGGGGGGGTGTGGTTTGGTGGGGGGCCGACCTATCCATGGGGGGGTGTTTGTTTGCTTCCAACCCCTCCAAATGGAACACCAGCCGCCACTGGTCATGACATCAAGCGCGGCGCTACACCAGGGTGAGAAATGATGTTCTGCCATTGTGGTTGTAGTTTTGCATATAAATATACTATTAGACTAAGAATTTGTAAGTAAAGAAGTAAAAAGATAACAATCAAAATAGATAGAAAGAATTTAGATGAAGAGTGCCGGGCCGATGTTGGCTTCTTCATGGTTTTTATCTTTGAATACGGAGTTGAAGCGCCAAGATTCTTTATTTCGGGTCGTGCTACACCGGGGTGAGAAATGACGTTCTGGTGTTGAGGTTGTAGTTTTGTATATAAATATTCTACTATTAGACTAAGAATGTGTAAATACATAGATACAAAGATAAAAATATAAATAGATACAATGAATTTAGATGAGCAGGTCCGGCCCGATGTAGACTTCTTCAGGATCTGATCTTTGAATAGGGAATCAAAGCACCAAGAGACACTTTATTTCAGGTCACGACATCAAGCGTGGCGCTACACTAGGGTGAGAAATTATGTTCTGGTATCGTGGTTGTAGTTTTGCATATAAATATACTACTATTAAACTAAGAATTTGTAAATAAAGAAGTAAAAAGATAACAATCAAAATAGATAGAAAGAATTTAGATGAAGTGCCGGGCCGATGTTGGCTTCTTCAGGATCTGATCTTTGACTACGGAGTCAAAGCGCCATGCGACGGCGGTAAGATTCTTTATTTCGGGTCGTGCTACACCGGGGTGAGAAATTACGTTCTGGTGTTGAGGTTGTAGTTTTATATATAAATATTCTACTATTAGACTAAGAATTTGTAAATAAATAGAGACAAAGATAAAAATCGAAATAGATACAATGAATTTAAATGAGCAGGTCCGGCCCGATGTAGGCTTCTTCAGGATCTGATCTTTGAATAGGGAATCAAAGCACCAAGAGATTCTTTATTTCAGGTCACGACATCAAGCGTGGCGCTACACCGGGGTGAGAAATGATATTCTGGTGTTGCGGTTTTAGTTTTACATATAAATATTTTACTATTGAACTAAGAATTTGTAAATAAAGAGGTAAAAAATTAACAATCAAAATAGATACAATAAATTTAGATGAAGAGTGCCGAGCCGATGTAGACTTCTTCAGGATATGATCTTTGAATAGGGAATCAAAGCACCAAGAGATTCTTTATTTCAGGTCACGAAATCAAGCGTGGCGCTACACCGGGGTGAGAAATGATGTTCTGGCATTGTGGTTGTAGTTTTGCATATAAATATACTACTATTAGACTAAGAATTTGTAAATAAAGAAGTAAAAAGATAAAAATCAAAATAGATAGAAAGAATTTAGATGAAGTGCCGGGCCGATGCTGACTTCTTCAGGATCTGATCTTTGACTACGGAGTCGAAGCGCCATGCGACGGCGGTAAGATTCTTTATTTCGGGTCGTGCTACACCGGGGTGAGAAATGACGTTCTGGTGTTGAGGTTGTAGTTTTATATATAAATATTCTACTATTAGACTAAGAATTTGTAAATAAATAGAGACAAAGATAAAAATCTAAATAGATACAATGAATTTAAATGAGCAGGTCCGGCCCAATGTAGACTTCTTCAGGATGTGATCTTTGAGTAGGGAATCAAAGCACCAAGAGATTCTTTATTTCCGCTCTTGACATCGAGCGTGGCGCTACACCGGGGTGAGAAATGATATTCTGGTGTTGCGGTACTACTATTAAACTAAGAATTTGTAAATAAAGAGGTAAAAAGTTAACAATCAAAATAGATACAATGAATTTAGATGAAGAGTGCCGAGCGGATGTAGACTTCTTCAGGATCTGATCTTTGAATAGGGAATCAAAGCACCAAGAGATTCTTTATTTCAGGTCATGACATCAAGCGTGGCGCTACACCGCGGTGAGAAATGCCGTCCTGGCGTAGCGGTTGTAGTTTAGCATTATTTTCAGTCAGACAAACCTCCAAGCCTTGAGAAATTCTCTGCTGATGAGGAGGAACAAACCTGAACAGAAAGAGATCCCTGAGCACAGAATTCACCTTTCTATTGTTACAAAGTATTTGGCTGAATATTGAACTGAGACGTTCCCCTGTAACCTGACCGGCCTGCCGGGGTAGAAGTCATGTTTGCTCTCTAAATCCCTGACTAATGTGACCTTGTGTCCTCGTCCCTGAACACACCCAGAGCGTTGGAATGGTCAAGTGAAGTCCATTAACTCAGCCGCCTCCGTGCACCTGCCACGGCCGCCCCGCCAGGGCGAGAGCCATCACCTTCTGGACACCGAAGGGTTACACAGCGCTGAAGTCCCAGCACCTCGGACATGGAGCTCTGTTTGTGTCCAGAGTTCAATCGATGAGATAAAAATAGATGTGAACTTGTATCACTGAGGACCTATATCACAGGCTGTGTGTTAAAGTGCACCTGTCATTATCCATGATAAATCAATGCATTCACAGTCATGTGTCAATATAACCCTTCCAGAAGACCGCCTAAAGTACATATACAGTACATTACAGCTATCAAGTGGCATACCAGGATGATGCCCGCAGCTACAGGCATCATCCTGGTATTGTTTTTTTAGGAGGTGATCGGCAGTGGCGTATGGTGGTTTTTTGTTGGGGGGCGGCAAACAACCACCCCCCCCCCCCCCGCGGCACCTCAAAATCCCCCACCCCCCTCGCTGTCTGCTGGTTCACCGGCACTAACCCCACCTAGGCGGCGAGCACATCAGGCAGCGGCGGGCGCATCGGGCATTGGTGGGCACACCGGGGAGCGGCAGGGACTTCGGGCATCGGTGGGTTACATTGGGCAGCAGTGGGGACTTTGGGCAGCAGCGGGGATCGAGGCATCGGCACACATCAGGCTACGGTGGGCATCGGGCAGCGGCTCCTGTCGAGGCATTCGCAGACATCAGGCTGCGGCGGGCATCAGGCAGCAGCAGGGACATCGGGCATCAGTGGGTTACATCGGGCAGCAGTGGGGACATCGGGCAGCGGCGGGGACTTTGGGCAGCAGTGGGGATCGAGGCATCGGCAAACATGAGGCTGCGGCAGGCATCGGGCATCCTGTGTCTTCCGTGCGTCTCCTCCTCTCCTCCTAGGCATCCAATAGAATCTCCTGTCCTTTCAGCCAATCGGGTGACAGGTATCAGACACACTTCCCGATTGGCCAGGAGGAGGATCAGTGTTGCAACAGCGAATATTCATTCGCTGTTGCAACACACCTGGGTGGGCTCCAGACGCAATGCCCTGCGTCCCGTGCCCACCCTATTTTGAAGCCTATTAGAGTCTCTGGCTCTAAGCAGGTGCTTCAAAATACCACCCCCCCCACCATAGGAATTCATGCGCCCGGTGTCCTGAAATCGTCCGAGCACATGGATAGGGAGGGCGGCAGGATGTAGGGGGGCGCAGCGCCCACAATGGAAGGGCCACCCCCGGCGATTGGCTTTTTTCTAAAAGCGATCCGAGCGGCTAATGACCGCTGGATTGCTTTTACAGGCAGCATGAAGGGTCGCCGCCCTCCCCTCCTACCGCCTGCCAGTGCCTCTCCAGGATCTCTGCCCCACTGGAGAATCTGAAACTGAAGCTGGGGGTTCTGCCAGCTTACCACAGACCTCACGGAGGACCGGAAGGTCTCCGATGAGCTCTTTTGTATAGGAAACCAGAATCAAAGAGTGCTGTGTTACTTCCATTTCCCTTGGAAGTAAACCGTGCCATTTTTAAATGTTCAAAGCATTGGATCAAACTGATCTTGGTGGGATCAGATGCTTTTAGGGCAGAGGAGACATTTGGGGTCTCTCCATAAAGAGCACCTGTCACTAGGGATGTGTAAATTCCTTGTAACAGCAATGAAAGTGCTAAATAAAAGAAAAAGTGTAAAAATAAAAGAATAAAATAAAATAAATAATAATGAAAAAAAAAGTTGAAGCGCCCCCGTTCCCTCGTGCTCATGTGCAAAGGCGAACGCACACACTGGTCTCACGCGCATAGGTAAACAAATCGCACCACACACGTGCGGTATCGCTGCAAACGCCGGAGCGAGAATTCTATCAGCAGACCCCCTCTGTGAGTCTAAACCGGTAACCTCTAAAGGCTTATGAAGCATCACTTTTTGGGGATTTTTAAATATCGTAAGTTTGGTGCCGTTCCAAAAGCGCGTGCAATTTCAAAGCGTGACATGTTTGGTATCTCTTTACTCTGCATAACCACCATATTTTATAGTTTGTCACAAAGTGGGTTATTATATTGTGTTTGTGTGCCTTAAAGTTCATTAAAGTGGATTTTTTTCCCCCCAAAAAATTGCATTCGAAAAACCGTTGTGCAAATACCACGTGGCATAATAAATTTGGAAAAACCAACCATTTTATTCTCTAGGGCCTGTGCTAAAATATATATATATATATATATATATAATGTTTGGGGGGTTCTAAGTAATTTTCTAGCAAAGAATACTGATTTTTAAATGTCAGAAAAGGTCAGGTCGTTAAAGTGGTTAAGGGGATATATTCACAGCGATCCTCTTTTTATTTTAAATGTTTTCTCGGCATAGTTGTTTTTCTATGGAAATCGCCACATTTTTCAGCGATCTGTAGCTTATTCGCTCAGCAGCCAATGAGTTTGCACCATTTCAAGTCATTGACAATCACTCTTCATTCACCTCATTGAATGGCAGAGCTACAAATCGCTGAAGGGGAGCAGTGTGTGGCAGAGCACACCAAACCAATGTTGCAGTGCTAGTTTTACTGCTGCCCCCCCCCCCCCCCCCCAGTACTTATTCTGCGGTGGGCGATCCCTGTAAAGCAGGGAGAAGAAACAGCCAGATTTGTATGTAAAAGCAGAACACATTACACACATTACACATTATTAGGCATACAGTTAACCCCTTGATCACCCTCTAGAGGTTAACCCCTTCCCAGCCAGTGTCATTAGTACAGCGACAGAGTACAGTATTATCACTGATCACTGTACTAGTATCACTAGAGAAGTCACTGGCAGTTACTTAGTCCCTACAAAGTGTCATTTAGTATGAGATTTCCCGCCGCACTATCACAGTCCCATTATCACTAGCAGTGGCGGCCCGTCCATTAGGGGTGCCTGGGCGCCACCCCCCCTATCCTCGCCGCCCCCCCCTATTCTCGCTACCCCCTATATGCAGTGGATAGATTCATGCATAGCCGCACAACCACCCCCTATTCATGTGTCCGGCCCCTTTCAGGGCACCGCGTGCATGAATTACAGCGGCCAGGTTTTTTTTTATTATAACCATTTAAGCCCCGCACCATTTGGCTGCCCAAAGACCAGAGCACATTTTGCGATTCGGCACTGCGTCGCTTTAACTGACAATTGCGCGGTTGTGCGCCGTGGCTCCCGAACAAAATTGATGTCCTTTTTTTCCCACAAATATAGCTTTCTTTTGGTGGTATTTGATCACCTCTGCGGTTTTCATTTTTTGCGCTATACACAAAAATAGAGCAGCAATTTTAAAAAACACATAATTTTTTACTTTTTGCTATAATAAATATCCCCAAAAAATATATAAAGAAACAAGTTTTTTCCTCAGTTTAGGCCGATATGTATTCTTCTACATATTTTTGTTAAAAAAAATCGCAATAAGCGTATATTGATTGGTTTGCACAAAAGTTATAGCGTTTACAAAATAGGGGATAGTTTTATGGCATT
The DNA here is from genome assembly GCA_037952835.1 of Lithobates septentrionalis. Lineage (NCBI taxonomy): Eukaryota > Metazoa > Chordata > Amphibia > Anura > Ranidae > Lithobates > Lithobates septentrionalis. The sequence goes on along the minus strand of JBBDGP010003101.1, from coordinate 9,242 downwards.
TTTATTAATATTTTTTTTTTTACTCGATCTGCGAATTTTATCATGACTGCGACATTATGGCGGACAGATCGGACAATTTTGACACATTTTTGGGACCATTGACATTTTTACAGCGATCAGTGCTATAAAATTGCACATAAAATTGCACATAAAATCCACACAGCGGCAAATTCAAAGGGACGTACCTGTACGCCCATTTGCCCCGCCGTGCCATTCTGCCGACGTAAATGTACATGCGGCGGTCGGCAAGTGGTTTTAAACACCTGATTAAAACCAGAGGCTCTAATAGGCTTCAAAATATGGTGGGCTCGGGTCGCAGAGGATGCGCCCAGAGCCCACCCAGGTGTGTTGCAACAGCGAATGAATATTTTTATTATTTTTTAATTATTATTATTATTATTGTTTTATAACAGAAAGTAGAAAAAATAATTTTTTCAAAATTATCTGTATTTTTTTTTTTAAATATAATAAAACATAAAAAGCAATGGTGATCAAATAACGCCAAAAGAAAGCTCTATTTGTGTGGAAAAAAGATTGATATCAATTTTATTTGGGTACAACGTTGCACGACTGCGCAATTACCAGTTAAAGTAACACGGTGCTCAATAGGGAAAAATGGCCTGGTCATGAAGAGGGTAAAACCTTCCGGAGGTCAAGTGGTTAACATATAGCAACAACAAATCAATGCTTAGCTAATATAATAGCTGGATACAGTCCATCGCTACTAAAATATCTCCCGCCCGGCGTGGCTCGTTCCCGCCAGGTGCGTTCGGTTGCATTGATCTGCTTTGATGAACCCCGGCTCAATACAAAGGCACTGAGAGAACAATCGTCCTTTATGTGCCCTCATTACACCCCACACAAGTGTGTTTGCACTTTTGCAAAGCAAATTCGGAGCAGCAGCTGTGTCCGTGCAGCCGCTGCGCCCCGGGGGGGCATAACTAGAACCTTCAGGGCCTTGGTGCAAGAAACCAGGAAAGGCCCCCCTGGCCCCTGACCGTGGCCCTTCCCACTGATCCCGGGGCCCTTTATTCCCATCGTGGGACCCTTTACTACGGTCCCGCAGCGGGCCAACTCCCTGCTGTCTTGGGGTCCCCCCACAGTGGTGGAATGCCAGAGCCCAGTCACAAGTGGGACCTTTTTGACCCGGGAAGTTCCGCCTCTGGTATCAGTAAGTTTTTTATTTTTGTTGTTTTATTTTTTTTATTATTATTTTTTTTTTTTACAATTGTTTTTTTTTTAGGACCCCCCGTTGGGGGGAGGGGGGGGGGGCTGTGGTTAAACATCAGGGGTCTAAACAGACAGATTCATCAGTCCTTTTCTCTGAAGCCTCAGCTGCACAGAATGAATGAACAGGAATAGCTCTGTACAGATCTCCCTGTTCATTCATAAACGGAGTTTACTATGCTTCAGCTATGAATGAATTAAAAAAAAAAACTGGTACCAATCACTGTCTCTATTCCAGTGGCGGCCCATAATGCAAGGCGCAGGGGCCCGCCCCCCCATCCATGCGAGCGGCCCCCCTAATCCACATGCAGGGCGCCGGACACATGGATTCCAATGGGTTTTTTTGTTTTTTGTTTTGTTGAAGCACTGGTTTAGAGTCAGAGGCTCTAATTGGCTTTAAAAAAAGAGCGGGCAGAGCACTGCGCCCCAAGACCACCCAGTTGTGTGACAATAGCAAATAGCAAAAATTAATATTTGCTATTGTCTTCCTGATTATCCTCTCGGCCAATCAGGATGTGGGTCCTGAGGCCCGTCACCTGATTGGCCGAGAGGAGAAGCCATCCTATTGGCCACCTAGGAGGAGGAGGGAAGGAGACGCACGGCGGAAGCCGCCATGACGCAGAGGAGGAGGAGACCCAGGGGAACCCGCCGCCTGGAGCCCGGAGGATGCCTGCAACCTAGATGGGGTAGGTGTGGGGCTGGTGGGCGACCGCCCGGGGGGAGGATGTGGTTGACCCGACTGACTGGGTTGACTACCAGCCACCACTGCTCTATTCATTAAGATGAGCAGCCCCTTTCCCCGCTCTCAAATCTGACAGATCCCCCACAGCAGCCGGCGGGAGGTGGGAGGGAAAACCTGGCAGCACTGCAGGGGGTGGAAGGGGGAGGGAAGCACGCAGGAGCCTGGGGCAGCAGGACAGGGATAGGGGGGCAGTGGGAGTGGGGTGGCATGTAGAGGAACCAATGCCCTCAATTTCCCTCCTGCAGCCGCTCAATGTCTGCAGGCGGGAGAGGAGGAGAAGTAGACATTTAGTGGCTATATGGAGGGATCGGTTCCAGGGGCGTTGCTAGGTCTACAAAAGATCTGGGGCTAGAGCCCATAGCAGCGTAGTAAAGAAAGTCATACGCTTGGGCAGGCATACATATGTATATAATATATGTGTGTGTGCGTGTATATATATATATATATATATATATATATATATATATATACCCAGAGAGCCCCCCCCCCCTTACATCAGGGACCCCAGAGAGCCCCCCTCCCCTTGGGGACCCCTGCAGAGACTCGGGGCTATGGGCCCAAAATTCAGGGCTATAGCCCCGAAAGCCACCCCCTAGCGACGCCACTGATCGGTTCCTCTACATGCTGCCGCCCCCCTATCCAGGTTCCCCCCCTGGAGCATGTGTCCAGGTCACAATGGTGACCCCCTGTATGTATGCCCCTGGCTGTGCTCCAATTGACATGAACGGGACTGCCTGCCCTGGGATGCACAGAACACATGTGCATTGTGCATCCCCGCGTGGGCAAACACAACCAACGCACGGGCGTTCCCTTGTGTATGTTTATGTGGGCTGGGCCTTGGAACTATTAGATGTAACTGGTAATTGTCATTTTATAACCTTTATATATAATCTTATGAGAGGTGAATCTGTTCTCGAATTTCTCAGCTGTGCATTTAAGGGATGTAGCCATTTAAAGGCCATTATTGCGGCCATGACACGGGACGATTGTTCCTCTCCAGCGAGAGACAATGTGAATTTTTTAATTTTTTTTTTTTTTTTTTTGCCTGCAGTTTCTCAGCCCACACGTGTAACATTTTCTGTGACTTGGCCCCTCCCACTTGTCATTCGAGCAATAAGAAACTGTCCCATTCTCATGACACCATTCTCCGAGAGTGACACCATCTCTCAGCCCTGCTAATAGTTTAGGCAAACATACCTCAAGAGGCATCGTGGGAAACGCGCCAGCACTTTGTACGGACAGATTGAATCATTCGGTTTGTGCGTCTCGGTCTTCAGGATCAAGTGTCACCGTTAACCTCTTCATTCCTGGAAGAGGGAAAAAAAAAAAAAAGAAACACCTGAAAAGTCTCTCTGTTTTTACAAGATGCCATTGTGTGTCTCACCTGCGTGTCACGTGACCGGCCCTCCTCGCTGTCACCTCTTCCCCGCTCTCTAAAGTCTGGAAAAATCAACAACAAAGAACTAATAGAATAACTAATAACATAGAATGAACTTCATCCATTTATCTATTCTCATCATTGCACCATTTATTAAGTTAACAAATCTGCAGAATAAATCCAGACATATTGGGGTTGATGTACTAAAGGCAAATAGAATTGTAAAAGTGCAGTTGCTCCAGAGCTTAGTAAATAAGGTGAAGCTTCACTTCGCATAGATTACCCAATCGCATGCAAGATTTACTAAGATTTACTAAGCTCTGGAGCAACTGCACTTTTACAATTCTATTTGCCTTTAGTACATCAACTTCATTGGGCCTCGGGCACGCTGGGCGTTTGCTTTTCTCCTCTGAACTCCTGGCAGGGGGAAAATCTGCTTACAAAATGCACCCAAAGATGCATATTGCACATGCGTTTAGGCACATCAAGTGTTTGAGTGTTAATGAATTCCATTGTCCAGAATATTATGCATTTAGGCACATCAAGCATTTTTTTTTTTTGTTCTTCAGCTGTTCTCCTGAACGCATCAGTGATGTTTTTTTTTTTTTTTTTTTTTCAGCCTGTAAACCCTCCTCTGTCAATAATCCTGTGAATGCCTATGTGTGCATGGACATATAGGGGTTTATTTACTAAAAGCAAATAGACTGTGCACTTTGCAAAGTGCATTTGCAGCCTGCAAGTGCAGTTGCTCCAGAACTTAGTAAGTGAGCAGAAGTTCTGCTGACTTTCATCGTCCAATCATGTGCAAGAAACAATGTTTTTTTTTTTGTTTGTTTTTTTGCACCTGATTGAGTATTCTTTGCAAAGTGAAGATTTACCTAATTTACTGAGCTCTGAAACAAGTGCACATGCAGAGTGCACAGTCTAGTTGCCTTTAGAAAATACACCCCATAGGGCATAGGCTAACAAAGAAGTGGATTTACAGTCTGCAAGAAAAAAAAAACACAAAAACAAAAAACAGTTTAGTGTACATGAGGCCTTACAATATATACAATACATGGAAACAGTAACATTGTACAACAAATGCAGTCAATGACATTGTACGAAAAATACAATAAATGATAACATTGTACAATAAATAGAATAAATGGAAACAGTAACATTGTACAATAAATAGTAACATTGTACAATTAATACAATAAATGATAACATTGTACAATAAATGGAAACAGTAACATTGTACAATAAATAGAATCAATGGAAACAGTAACATTATACAATAAATAGTAACGTTGTATAATTAATACAATAAATGATAACATTGTACAATAAATGGAAACAGTAACATTATACAATAAAGCTATAACTTTTATCATTAAAAATGATCTTTCCATAAGAGTTTGTTCACATTAAAAAAATATGCTTTTCTTGAAACACACATAATGGGGGAGATTTACAAAAAACGGGTGCACTCAGAATCTGGTGCAGCTGTGTATCTTAGCCAATCAGCTTCTAATTTCAGCTCGTTTAATTAAGCTTTGGCAATAAAACCTGGATGCTGATTGGTTTCTATGCAGAGTTGCACTAGATTGTGCATGCTCTAGTTTTAGTGAATAACCCCCAATGTTTTTTATTGCACTTTTAATGCACTGTGTTAACATCAGTGCAACAGATGGGGGTGGATCTACTAAAGGCAAAAAGGGGCTGAGCACTCATAGGGGTTGAATTACTAAAGGCAAAACGACTAGAGGTAAAGTTTCATTTTGCAAAGAATACCCAATCACATGCAAGTAAAAAAAAATAAGCAGCATTTTTGCTTGCACACGATTGGATAATAGAAGTCAGTAGCGATCCTCTGGAGCAACTGCACTTCGCAAAGTGAAACAGCTTATTTGCCGTTAGTAAAACAAGGGGGTGTTGGTAGCGGACAATGAAGGAGGGTTAATGAAGAAGAAGGTGGCTCAGTGGTGAACAATAAAGGTGAGTGGATGTTGAAGAAGAAGGGGAGTCAGTGGAGAATGATGAAGGTGGGCAAATGATAAAAAAGGGGGTGGTCACTTGTGGACAACTGGACAATGTTGGAGGTGGGTTCAGTGGTGCACAATGAAGGTGCGTGGATTAAGAAGAAGGGGGGAGGTCAGTGGTGGACAATGAAAGTGCGTGGATGAAGAAGGTGGGTGGATGATGAAAAAGGGGGTGATCAGTGGTGGATGATGTTAGTGGTGGCTTCAGTGGTGGACAATGAAGGTGCACAGATGATGAGGAAGGTGGCTCAGTGATGAACAATCAAGGTGGGAGGATGTTGAAGAAAAGGAGAGGGAGTTAATGAAGGATGATCAAGGAGGGTGGATGACGAAAAAGGGGGTGGTCAGTGGTTGACGATGAAGGTGCGTGGATGATAAAGAAGGGTCGGGGTCAGTGGCAAACAATGGAGGTGGGTGGATGATAAACTAAAGGGGGGGGGGGGGGTTTCTGTGGTGGATAATGAAGGTGGGTGGATGATAAACTGGGGGGGGGGGTCAATGGTGGACAATGGAGGTGGGTGGATGATAAAGAAGGGGGGGTCAGTGGTGGACAATGGAGGTGGGTGGATGATAAAGAAGGGGGGTCAGTGGTGGACGATGAAGGTGCGTGGATGATAAAGAAGGGGGGGTCAGTGGTGGACGATGGAGGTGGGTGGATGATAAAGAAGGGGGGGTCAGTGGTGGACGATGAAGGTGCGTGGATGATAAAGAAGGGTCGGGGTCAGTGGCGGACAATGGAGGTGGGTGGATGATAAAGAAGGGGGGGGGGTCAGTGGTGGACAATGGAGGTGCGTGGATGATAAAGAAGGGTCGGGGTCAGTGGCGGACAATGGAGGTGGGTGGATGATAAAGAAGGGGGGAGGTCAGTGGTGGAGAATGGAGGTGGGTGGATGATAAAGAAGGGGGGGTCAGTGGTGGACAATGGAGGTGGGTGGATGATAAAAAAGGGGGGTCAGTGGTGGACAATGGAGGTGGGTGGATGATAAAGAAGGGGGGGTCAGTGGTGGACAATGGAGGTGGGTGGATGATAAAGAAGGGGGGGTCAGTGGTGGACAATGGAGGTGGGTGGATGATAAAGAAGGGGGGGTCAGTGGTGGACAATGGAGGTGGGTGGATAATAAAGAAGGGGGGGGGTCAGTCTTGGACAATGGAGATGGGTGGATGATAAAGAAGGGGGGGGGTCAGTGGTGGACAATGGAGGTGGGTGGATGATAAAGAAGGGGGGGTCAGTGGTGGACAATGGAGGTGGGTGGATGATAAAAAAGGGGGGTCAGTGGTGGACAATGGAGGTGGGTGGATGATAAAGAAGGGGGGGTCAGTGGTGGACAATGGAGGTGGGTGGATGATAAAGAAGGGGGGGTCAGTGGTGGACAATGGAGGTGGGGATGATAAAGAAGGGGGGGTCAGTGGTGGACAATGGAGGTGGGTGGATAATAAAGAAGGGGGGGGTCAGTCTTGGACAATGGAGATGGGTGGATGATAAAGAAGGGGGGGGGGTCAGTGTGGGACAATGGAGGTGGGTGGATGATAAAGAAGGGGGTCAGTGGTGGACAATGGAGGTGGTTGGATGATAAAGAAGGGGGGGGGGTCAGTGGTGGACAATGGAGGTGGGTGGATGATAAAGAAGGGGGGGTCAGTGGTGGACAATGGAGGTGGGTGGATGATAAAGAACGGGGGGTCAGTGGTGGACGATGAAGGTGCGTGGATGATAAAGAAGGGGGGGGTGATCAGTGGTGGAGAGGGTGGGTGGATGATAAGAAGGGGGGGGTCAGTGGTGGACGATGGAGGTGGTGGCTGATAATAAGAGGGGGGTCAGTGGTGGACAATGGATAAGAAGGATGAGTGGAAAGAAGGGGGTCAGTGGATGGGCTGGTAAGGAGTGATGATGGTGGTGGGTTCAGTGGTGGACAATGAAGGTACGCAGATGATGAAGAAGGGGGTTGGTGGTGGACAATGATCAAAGATGAAAGCCCCACCTGTCCCTCTCTTCTTTTCTCCCAACCCTTAGCCGCCACAGGGAATTCTGGAATACGTCTTTGGGTGACAGTATTAGGGAGGGAATACCTGCCCCACCTCCAGCATAACCGCACCATCAGATTCTGACCTGTATGGTGTCAGTATGTGAAATATCTGCAACAGGTCGAAATAAGCCAGAAAACCACATCAAATGTTGGCATTGCCGGGTGAGATCCGGACATTAGGTGAAGGTGGAAACGTCAGCTGATCAGCATCTCCAAACCAAAACATATATTTTTTAGTGGAGTGGAGTTGGCCACCGAAATGTTGGTCGATGCGTACACCACCCCTCCCCCCCAAATGCTCACCCCCCCCCCCCCCCCTAAAAACCACCAGTTTTATTTTCAGTCAGCCCTCATCTTTGTAACAAACAATGTTTTAACATCAGCAAATGACTGACACGCCGCTTGTCAGAGACTGAGGCCCTGCATAGCGCGCGGCCACCTTCCCGGCCTCCCAACTGTCACTCTTACCTTGTTTCTGGCCATTCGCCGTGTAAAAATTCATGCTCGCTTGGCCGTGTTTTCTTTGATTCTCCAAAGAAAGCTTCTTGTGTTTCACGGCGACCTTCTCCTAACCTTTGTGTTGTGCTGGAGACACAGCGGACTATTGTAATGTGGAATAATAGGGATCTGAGGATGAACACAGCTCGCGATTAATAACATTTCAACTTGCAGGTATCACTGCCCATCCCCCAGCCACCAAAAAAAAAAGAAAAAGAAAAGAAAGTTATTGAGTAAATGAGGTATATTGTGGCAAACCCCATAAAACCGTAACCATAAATTAAGAGTTATAAGAGTTTTTAGTTGGTGTCAATCAATTCCGGCTACAGATTCGGCCTGTCGGTCACCGAGGGCTTTACAGGAACTATATTGTGTGACAACCTGAGTTGTGGCTTCAAGTTTCTCTGGATTTCATTTATTAGAAAAGTTGTTGAATTCGGCGGCCCCTCTGTCCTTCACTAAAAAAAAGACGCAACATTTTGAGGGAAAAAAACAACATTTTCTTATTTTTGTTATAAAATTTAGCAAATAAATAATTTTTCTTCTTCATGATGGGCACTGATATGCTGCACTGACAGGCTGCACTGATGGGCACTGATATGCTGCACTGACAGGCTGCACTGATGGGCACTGATGAGGATGCACTGATGAGGCTGCACTAATAGGTGGCACTGATAGGCACTTATAGGCGGCAATGATGGGCAATGATGAGGCTGCACTGATGAGCACTGATAGGCAGCACTGATGGGCACTGATTTGCTGCATTGATAGGCACTGATATGCTGCACTGATGGGCAATGATTAGACAGCATTGATGGACACTGATAGGCACACTGATATGCTGCACTGATAAACACTGATATGCTGCACTTGATTGCTGCACTGATGGGCGCTGATATGCTGCACTGATGGGCGCTGATTTGCTGCACTGATGGGCGCTAATTTGCTGCACTGATGGGCACTGATTGGCTGCACTGATGGGCAATGATAAGACAGCATTTATGGGCACTGATAGGCACACTGATATGCTGCACTGATGGCCACTGATTTGCTGCACTGATGGGCAATGATAAGACAGCATTGATGGGCACTGATAGGCACAATGAATATGCTGCACTGATGGGCACTGATTTGCTGCACTGATGGGCAATGATTAGACAGCATTGATGGACACTGATAGGCACACTGATATGCTGCACTGATAAACACTGATATGCTGCACTTGATTGCTGCACTGATGGGCGCTGATATGCTGCACTGATGGGCGCTGATTGCTGCACTGATGGGCGCTAATTTGCTGCACTGATGGGCACTGATTGGCTGCACTGATGGGCAATGATAAGACAGCATTT